>JAOTOL010001662.1:5952500-6035000 GCA_034440575.1 Imbricaverruca yamaguchii
TTTCACTGATCTTAGGGCAACAGCGCAGTTGTAATGTAATACTGCATGAACCGTAACTTACAGCAGTCGAAGACTGCTATGAAGAGCATGCAATTTTGAAATTTTCGTTCTATGAGATCAATTTCCAGGATCCCAGTCTCCGTCCCAAACGATATTTCCCTTATTCCCACTTTTGCGCACCAACCAATGTTATTAAAGCGCATTGAACGGGAACTGGCTTGAAACAGCCCTAGCACCAATCACCGCCCAGTCCATTGATGTGGTTTCAAGTGGAAGGACGTGTTTTTCTAAGTCTAATTCACTAGTCGATTTAGCGCGTTTTCGAAGTAGAAAGTAAGTTTTCAAGATGTGAATCGTGTGGGTTAAGAAAGTGGAATCATGCACATGTGAATTTCGATTGGCGGTCTAGATCGATGAAGAAACAGTCAGTTAAATTTCATTTTAGCTCTGTGCTGCAAATCGGTGACATTTTCGCCCAAGCCATCGCTCACTCAGCTACATTTACTTTTTCTGTCCGGTAATCGTCGAGGCCAAAACAAGAAGATGCGTGTATTTACCGGGAAATCCACCGGTCCCAAAAATGTCATGGTGACGCAACAAGAATTCCTCCCAGCCATATGATAAATTCACAATGATCTATGTTTGCGCAAACGGCAAACCAGCGACTTATTGCACTATTGCAGTGTAGTGCATGAAAAAATGCGTTTTTACGGCGTTATCTCCGCCTCAGTCACATGAAGTCCAAGAACAACTCACGAAAAGAATCTCGAGCTCAGAAGGTCATCCTTTCTCCATTGGATTGTATCTTTTTTTGCTTATTCCATATTCCTGCATCCTCTTGCTTGCTGTTTGTTGAGCGAGGCGCCAATACTGGCTGACTCACCCAGTGCTGCAGTGTGGGGCACGAATCTTACCCAGTTTTAACACCCAGCTTTACATCCTTCCCAACACATCATATCCCCAGCATAACATATCTACCCAGCATAGCATATCTACCCAGCATAACATATCTACCCAGCATAGCATATCATCACTCCTGTTGATCTCACTCATTTAGACGGGCACGATAATAGCAGCCGTGGTCTATGTTGTAAATAGAATATGTGTACAATCCGCTGTGTCTGTAGTAAATACAAATACAAATACAATTGCACCCCTATTGCGCTTACAATGCTCGATATCTGTAGACTCGAAAATTATATTAAAAACTGGTCATCTCGTGCATGTACATTGTTGTTCAAAGGGTAGCTTATGACGAACCAGGGCGAATGCTGAGCGAGCATTATCACGGGTGTGTGGGGAAAATGTCCCGGTGAGCGGGCCGCTCTGCCAGCCTCTACCGTCACACCTTGGGAACAGCAGTTGCGCTTGCTACATCATTTCGTGTTATAATTGCTACGCTCAGGGACAGATGTGTTCTTTACGCTTTCATTTGCATCCGTTTTGATTGAAATATTCTTCACGAATTGTCCTTAATCTGAGTTCAAAAAGCAGATATGTGCTGCATTCCCTCTCGAGGGCAACACTTAGCAGCGATTCATGGGTACGTGGTACACAGCACTTCAGTTTCTAATTGTCTCTCGCAGAGAGCCAGATGGGACACTTTCATATTCGTGTTCATCAACTTTCATCACAATATTTATCGGGAAGTGCTCCTTACCTTTGTTCAAAGAAAGTGGTGCGCGGCGACATCCCCGCACGCGGGCAGCTAACCATAGATCTGGCGCCGCGGCCGGCACTGGACAACCGTCACCGGTGACAAATGGGTGGGGTCGAGTTGCATGCCGTCATCTCGAGTTCAGCCACGGCGACGGATAACAGTCTTTATTTTTGTACTTATTGAAGCAATTTGCTGAATGTATCACATGCGATATCGCTTTAGTTCTACATACATACTCGGGCGTGAGTATTGTACAAACACTCAAGGCAATGCCCGCAGATCATATATGATCTGGGAATGATGTGCACGTACATTTGATTTGGTCAGCACTGTTGCCCTGAATTGTGTGGAACCTTTATATTTTATCTATTTTGTTTGGCCTTCCAAGTCAGGCCAAGCAGGCCAAAGCCGGAGTGCAACCAATCACGCCCCATCTCTGTATTGTTTGTTGTTGTAAAAACCAGGTTGCAAAAAAAATGTGATTTTGCTTTTCAACGTTGATGATTTTTTTTAAACAGAGGTGATACGTTACCTGTATGATATGGAACGACGGTTAAGGTCGCCCACTACATCAAGGACAAAAATCTGAAAATATGTGTTGAACTGTTGGAAATGACAATGTTCGGTAGTGTGAGCGTCCTGCGTGCCATCTGCCGCCGACCGCGGCGTGGATGTGCCGTGGGATGGGAACGCGTCACGCCCCGCCCTGACCGCGCGCCGCCAGCCAGCTCATTCGTCACGCATGCCTGCGCCACCGATGATGTGTCTCGACTTTCGTTTTATTAGATTAGCGTCATCGACACGGCATCGCTTTTCTGTTTTTTCACGTCTGCCAAGGTCTCGTCTGGTGAATTGCCTCAACACCGAAGCACGCGCGCTTGTTTCCGGACGAGGACGGAGAGGAGGAGGACGACGCCAGCTGCGGCCACAGGGCGGACGGGGACCGAAAGAATACGCCAGACGCCACCTGCCACCAGCCAACCGCCACCTGCCACCAGTCACCAGCTACCAGCCACCTGCCACCAGCCACTAGCACAGCCCCAGAACACACTTATACACACCGGACTCAACCTGACATCGCATCCTCACTCCTTGCACACAAACACTACCCTCCCGCCCATTTAACTCACCTTCAGCATCTCAAGACCGACCAGCCCCGTCAAGCTCAGCTCAGCTCTACCCTCTGTATCTGCCTCTACGCTCTACATCTTCTTCAGCACTTCAAGTTCAGCTCGAGTCTCTACATCGGTATATTCGATCTACCTCTTCTACACCGTCAGAAACAACTATAATCTGCATCTACTTGACGAGGTCAGTCCGGCGGTGCTGCCACCCCCTCCCACCCTAGGCTCCCCCAAACCCCAAACCGACTTACCCTCTAGTGCCCTCTGCACGATCTTTATCTGATCTCTCTATCCGTGCTCTCTTCAAGCACAGTTTCTGATTTCTTTGTGTATTCTTCAACTTTATCTGGCCCCTCTGTTACACCTGTCGGGCTCTCTTCACGCCCTTCTTTACCCTCCGCCAAATTTGTAAAGTGTATTGTGTGCCACTCACCTGCCATCTACACTCTGTACTCAACATCACAAAACAATAGAACCCGACCATCATACACACTAACATGACCACCACCGAGCCACCACCCACGGGATATTTCTTTATCTGCCGCCGGGGGGACGGGGAGCCAATGGGCACCCTGGACCCCTGGCTGGTAGATGGAGAAATCTCCCACTACATATGGGCGCTCCTACACGCAAAACCTCTAAGATCCGGAGCGCTCATAATACAGGCAAACAACAAAACCGACGCATACCTACTCACCAAAAATAAACACATAAATGGCGCCCCAATCACCATCACACCGGCAACTAACCTCAACACCAGCCAAGGGACGATCATGGCCCGGGAGCTGGTCGGGATATCGGCGGAGACACTGGTCCGCAAGCTTGGGGACCAGGGCGTCTCCGACGTGTACCGGCCGCCCCCGAGGCCAGGAAACACCACAACCAATCTACTCATACTGACTTTTAACACACGCAGACTACCAACCCACATTAAAGCCGGATACCTCAGATACTCGGTCACACCACGCGCAGCCCTCCCGCGACATTGCAAGACATGTCAGCGTTACGGACACACAGCGGGGGTGCCGTGCACCTCACCACACTTGCGGATCATGTGCACGATCACACCCCACCGACACTTGCACCAGCGGCGAGCTGTGTTGCGCCGCCTGTGGGGGGACCACGCGGCCTCGGATGGGTCCTGCCCTCGGTGGATGGCGGAGCGGGAGGTGCTCCGCCGGATCCATCTCGAGGGCATGGACCCGTACCGGGCCAGGGCGTCGGTCCTGGACCCGCCGGCGGCGTAGCCGGCTCGTCACACAGAGCCGGGCACACAGAAACAGCAACCACCACCACTCACAAACGCACACTACCCGGCTCTAACAACACGGTCCCAACATGTACAGAACACAAACACCAATGCAGAACAACCGCAACACGAGCACACGCGAACTCCACCTAACACAAACACCCGCAAACCAGACCACCAACACCAGGATCTTCAAACCACCGCCAAGCACACTCAAACCTATCCACTCCAACCTACCACCCACCACCGCCACCTGAATACCAACCAGCATCCGCAGCATCCCCACACACCAAACACACGCTGGACAGATCGCCTACACCACACCCACACACAGATCAGGACACAGACTCGGGAGAGCAGACGGAACGAGAACACAGCACAACTGACTCAGACACCACGAACCCCCCAAGCGCGACACAACCCCCTACTGAACCACGCATGCCAACCAAGAGCACAACCAAAAAACAACCATCACTTAAGCACCCACACACCCGCGCTAACACATACAAACAATGAACACAATCATACAATGGAACACACACGGACTTATCAGACACTAGCCGGAATTTAAACATTATGCACTACAAACAAACCCTATAGCACTATGTATTCAAGAAACACACTTGAAACCCCACGACCCATATCACTTTCAAATCCCTCACTACACAATACACAGACACGACACACACAACCGACACATAGCAGCCGGTGTATGCACATACATTAGGAACACGACCCCTCACCACCTGATACATTTC
This sequence comes from Imbricaverruca yamaguchii, assembly GCA_034440575.1. NCBI lineage: Eukaryota > Metazoa > Arthropoda > Thecostraca > Neoverrucidae > Imbricaverruca > Imbricaverruca yamaguchii. The sequence goes on from JAOTOL010001662.1 coordinate 5,957,292, forward strand.
GACACCACGGCAGACATACTACTAACTGAAATTCGTGTACACAACCTAGCTAACACACTCATCAACATTTACGATCCACCCTCGCGAAACACAGAAACACTCTCGGAATTATATAAAGCACTTGACCAAATTCGCACACCTATTATTCTCACCCGAGATTTCAACTCACACCACCCCCTATGGGACACCCGCACAACACAACCTGATCACAGAGCACACACACTCATCGCAATAGCCACACAGCATAATCCCACAATACTCAACACAGGCTCGCCAACCTACCTAGTACCAATCAGATCCCTCCTCCCTACGACCCCAGATGTCACACTTGCTTCCTCACGCATAGCCCTCACCCTATCCTGGACATCCGACCCTGACCCACACTTCAGCGACCACGCACCCATTACCATTGTCTTCACCCAAATCCCTAACACTCCCCCCCTCCCCAATCTCCAGCCTGGCCGGTGGAACCTCAAAAAAGCCTCCTGAAACCCTTTCTCAGAATCCTTAGCCGTCCAAACAGCCCACAGCCACCAACTATCACCAGAACAATTCGCAGACATACTCATCACCACAGCACACCAACACATACCACAAACAAAACCAGGACGCCAACACAAATCTCGCGCGGCTACCTGGTGGAGTGATGTCTCCCACCGGGCGATCCGCGCGAGTAACCACGCACGCCAAGATATGAAAGACACCGCACACCAGAAACACTAACAATATACAAACAACTCAGAACACAATGCAAGACCATCATTAAAAACTCAAAAAAAGACTTCTTCGAACACATTCAGCACCCAATTTAACATATTTACACCTGTAGACGAAATTTGGACACTTCTGAAAACATTCCAACACCGACAACGACCCCCAATCAAAGCCATCACACTTAGACACAACAACGACATCACAACAGACCCCCGAACAATAGCAAGTATGTTCGCAGACCACTACCATCTTAGATCATCTACACTTCCACGAAACCCCCACCTCCAATCAGACACATACGCACACACCTCTACAACACTAGATTTACACTTACAGAACTACAATTAGCAATCGCACAGACAGGTAACACCTGTGTAGGACCGGACAACATTCACTATTCTTTCTTCAAACACCTATCATCATCAGTACTGCACATACTACTCAACACTTACAACACCGCATGGACCACACATACATACCCACAATCCTGACTACACGCTTCTCTCCTACCCATACCTAAACCAAACACAGATTCAACTCTTTGCACCTCCTATCGCCCTATCGCCTTCACTAGCTGCTTCCACAAACTATTCGAACGTCTTGTCAAAAAACGTCTACTCTATATCATTCAAACACAACAATTAATATCTCCTATTCAATCAGGCTTCCTTACCAATCGATCATGTCTAGGCAACCTCATTTACCTTATCATAAACATCCAGGAAGCGGCGGCCAGGAGACGTTTCACGACAGCCGTCTTCCTGGATCTAAAACAAGCATATGACACTATCAGTATGACAGCACTACTACAACACTTACACAATATCGACATACAAGGCACTACCTCCATTTCTACCTACTCAACAGATCTTTTCAAGTAAAAATTTGGCCTCACACCTCAGACGCCAAATTCCCCACCACCGGTTTAATGCAAGGCTCAGTTCTCAGTCCCCTACTTCTCATTTTAGCTCTCAATTCCGCCATCACCGACAACTTTTCGACTAAAATTGCAATCTACGCTGATGACATAGTATTATGGACATCAACAGAACCACCAGCACACGCACTAGCAGTACGACAACACGCACTAACAGAACTCCACATCAAACTTGCCACACTAAACCTTCATATAGCACCACTCAAATCCAAATGCATGATATTCGGCTACAACAGAGACACAAACCTACAACCCCTAAAAATAACTAACCTAACACAACTCACCCATTCCCCTTGTCACCACATCAAAATTTCTAGGTATCACATTAGACCAACGACTAAGCTTTCGGCCACACCTCCTAAACATACAAAAACGCGCCTCAAAGAGAATCAACATACTACGAGCACTTTCTGGCACACACTGAGGATCCGACCGAAACACACTTCGAACCCTTTACAAATCACTCATTCGGCCAATTATGGAATGCGGATCCCCACTCTTCGAAAACGCAGCTAAATCAAACCTCAAAATTATAGATTCTATTCAATGACAATGTATACAAATAGTCCCAGGAGCTTACACCACCTCACCTTCTCACGCTCTTCACATATGCAACCACATTCCAGAACTACAGCACAGACGTAGAGAAGCACTACTTAGATACCACTACAAAACACAACTCACGAAACAACACCATGCACACAGGCACTAAAACTACGCACAACACGCAAACACCAACTCATGAATTCCTCACGACTACAGACAACAATAGGCTGCCGCATACACAGACACGTCAACACACTAGATATAACACTACCAACGACAACACCACTCCCACAACCCTTCGCATGGTGGAAACAGCCAACACCCAACACACACTTCCTCATTGACAAACTGAAAAACACATACACACAAGCAGAAATACAACAACTATTCCTGCAATTCACAACCCAGTACACCAACCACAACATCATATATACAGACGGCTCGAAATCACATACACAGCAGACGGGCACAGCGGCGGTGCTGTACCCTAACGCAGCACCGCCGCGGGTCATCATACGTGCCCGTCTGCACGACACACCATCCACATACACAGCATAATTATTCGCAATCTTATCGGCATACTGTACCATCTACAACACCAAAATTGAACACGACATCATAGACACAGACGCAAAATCAGGATTACCGAGCATAACATCCCACATCAAATACAAACACCCCCTCATAACCAAAATATTACACACCCACAAGCGACTCACTATACCACAACGAACAACACTTCTCTGGATCCCAAGTCACACAAACATACACGGCAACGAACACGCAGACACAGAAGCAAACATAACCACAACACTACAACAAATCACACAATGCCCCTACTCACAATCTGATTACTACCCCTCAATACGACAGGCCACCAACAAACACATACAACAAACATGGGATACAGTAACAACACAGCTACACGAAATACACCCTAAACACGAATACTGGCACTCCATCAACCAAAAAACCAGACTCAGAGAACGGACGCTAACACGACTACTCATAGGACACACAGCACTCACACACTCTTACCTCCTACGCAATCAACCACGACCACAATGCACTACCTGCCGCCACACACTCACAATCAAACACATGCTCATATACTGCACCAAATACAACAACCAAAGACAACATATCACAAACTACTGCACAACGAACAACATCCCACCGAACCTCACCACGCTCCTCAACGACGACCATCCAGCATTACACGAACACCTCTTCCACTTTCTCAAGACTACACGCATTATGGAACAATGGTGAAAAAGGGGAAAAAATAAAAAATAAAAAGAGGAAAAGATATGTTTTTAAAAAACGAAAGAGAAAATGAACAAAACTAGGAAAACGGAAAAAAGTAAGAGATACGCGACAAAAAGACAAGAGAAAAAAAAGTGTGTTCTTGCAATGTTCACTTCTGGCGATGACCCGACCTCCCCCACCCCCCACTACACCCCATACCCCAATGTGGCACCGACCGGACTAACTCTCTCTCTCTCGACTTCATCATCTCCGGCTCTCAAACAACTCTACTGCACCAGCTCTACATCTTCAACCGATACAGACTACCTCAGCTCTACTCTTCAAGACCATCTCAACGCTAGTTCACCACTGCTCGACGACTCTACTAAACCTCCACCTCGGACTCATCCTCCTACCCTACGCTACTCACTCCCGTACACATCTTCTATTCAACCGGAACCAGCCGATATCACCACACGGTGGCAGGCTGGCAAAATTCACCCACACACACACATCGACACGGCGATGGTTAGGCTGGGAAGCCGTGGCATCGCATCAACCAGCACACCCATAGCCGCTGTCGGTGAGCGCTGCTGTGTTTACGCACGTAGGCTTCATATGGTTGGAACCTTAGCTGCCAGTGAGCGCTGCTGTGTGTTAACGTGCTGATGCCTACCATGTGGATGGAACCGTAGCTGCCAGCTGGTGCTGCTGTGTGTTTACGTGCTGAGGCCTACCATGTGGTTGGAACCGTAGCTGCCAGCTGGCGCTGCTGTGTGTTTACGTGCTGAGGCCTACCATGTGGTTGGAACCGTCGCTGCCAGCTGGTGCTGCTGTGTGTTTACGTGCTGAGGCCTACCATGTGGTTGGAACCGTAGCTGCCAGCTGGTGCTGCTGTGTGTTTACGTGCTGAGGCCTACCATGTGGTTGGAACCGTAGCTGCCAGCTGGCGCTGCTGTGTGTTTACGTGCTGAGGCCTACCATGTGGTTGGAACCGTCGCTGCCAGCTGGCGCTGTTGTGGGTTTACGTGCTGAGGCCTACCATGTGGTTGGAACCGTAGCTGCCAGCTGGTGCTGCTGTGTGTTTACGTGCTGAGGCTTCATGTGGTTGGAACCGTGCTGCCGGTGGGCGCTGCTGTGTTTATTTGCGGAGACTCCATACGATATTGATTGAAGTAATCACCTTGGCAGCCGAGTTCTAAAGGACGTGGCTGAAAAGTGGGGGGTTTTTGGTGCAGGAAATACACTTGGTCCAGTGTGTATTTCCTCGATGTGTTTGGGTTGGAGGACAGGAGAGCAAACACGGGAACAGAGATTCTTTAGGAATGAAATGAAATGTCTGAGGAATTTTGATCCCAGACTCTGTGTGACTGTAATTCAGAGTGCTAGGTGCTGCAAACGAATTCAGAGAGGGACGGAGAATAGGTCAGTGCATTACAGGTTGTGACTGATGACAATGGGACGATTGTTAAAGTATTCAACCGAATATAGCTGTAGTCTTTGGTGTGTCGTATGTAAAATAAATTGAGAAGGACAAAGCCATGTTTAGCTAGGCCGGTACCAGCGTCGGCTTGAATAGTTTTCAACGCTTTGGAAATGTTGAAATCAACATTAGATCATGTAGATGATGTACCTGTCGACACCCGTTGCCGACGGAGTGACACGTGATAAATGTTGGAAATGTTAACTCCCTTTCCCGACGCAGTGCTTATATAGAGACCATTTCGTGTTCGTTCAAGACGACATAGGCTATTTTTTATATATAACGTATTCATTTGGCGCATAGTGGTGTATGTTACCTTTATTGGTGCATACTAGGCAAATTTGGTTTCGACAGATTATATTATATTAATGCATATTAATGCATTATATAAATACCCTGCGTAATATTTATTAGTGAATTAATTAATTAGTACCGTAATATGTATATGATGCGCTATATAAAACATTGGTTGCATCAAGTATTCTAGATACCGACAAATGAATCACCTATGATTCAAAGACACAAAGTACAACAAAACAAGGAAATGCTTGCATAACTACGATATCAAATAAGTACGTGCTCGTCTCCAGTTAGCAGACGCTCAGTTCATTTCAGCAAGTAGGCAATATATACGCAACCAATCAGATAATATACAGCATCAGTATATGACGTCGTTGGTTGTGCAAACGCTAGCGACGAATTGTTAGTGCATGCAGTGTCAATAAATTCCAGACTGCTGTTCTCGCCAAAGGTCTTCGATGAAACGTCATCGTGAGTACAGCGGTCAAAATATGATTAGCATCGCAAGTTTGCCTTCATCATCAGCGATAATGACACTGAGCACACGGCATCGTTTATAATTCACGGACGGCAGGGTCTTGCAGGATTGCTGTATCGCTTGTCTTTGTAATTGAGCAAACGCCATCGCTTATGATTCCCGGACAGCAGGGGCTTGCAGGCTTGCTGTATGGCCTCCCTGTGCAGCTTAGCACACGTCGTCGATCATGCAAAAAGTACGTTAGCTTATGAAAAAGCTGGGAGGAGTGTGGGCTATGAGGTTTCCGTGTATATGCGCCGACAGTGTGCCAGCGGCAATCTTGCGCTCGTCACCCGCTGCGGTATCGGGGGAAAACGGCATCATGGAAATCGGAATGTTGCTCCACTAGCAATGCGACAAGACCGAGCTAAAGTAGCGGGGGTTCAGCGTACTCGGACAGCAGGCTGTTGCATGGTCTATTGTTTCAGGCAATGCCTGGACATACCGTGGCGTAGCCATAGTAATGATGTAGAGTAAGCGCCTGTGAGTCGTGTTCACCACGGAGGCACCAGATGTGGTGTGTGGTAGACCGTCGACCATCTGACGACCTGCTCCAGCTCTCTTCCAAGCTTTCACAAGGATACTTTAACCCTGATCGGGTATATTATTTATAGCTTATTGTATCGCCATACTTTGTGGTATTAAATCTCCGCCATAAGTGTCATTTTGTGAAATTGATGTATGGGGGAGAAAACGGTCGTTTTGAAGTCAAAGCCACCGCGATTGTTGACATTAAACTGGTTTGAGTGCGCGGAACTGTTAACCTTGACCCGATTGAAGTGCGCGTGTCTGTTGGCATTGACCTGGTTGACGTGCGCGTATATATTAACCTTGACCTGGTCGTAGTGCGCGTATCTGTTAACCTTGACCTGGTTGGAGTGCACATGTCGCTCTTCGCCTTCCCGGCGGTCGGCAGCACGACACTGGAGACAAGATGAGTCTGCTCAACATTGATGACCTGCACTTGTTTCATGCATTGGAAAACAGCGGCTCGTATTACCACGGGATGCCGTATTCCCTACGATGCCGACCGTCACTTCGGCACCGACGCGTCGGTGCCGACGTGACGGCCGACAGACCGGCGGCCAACTCCTCCACCAGCGGGCCGATCGAACGTCTGGAGAGTTTGAGACACGTGCCGTGGATAACTCGGCGGCCGAGGCACGTAAGCGGCATGCGAGCCACTCGCTGCGACGTGGTGTAACGTGAAGGGGCGCCCAATCACTGCGGTCTGACCTGTCGGAGCGTCCACTCACTGTGGTGTGACATGTCGGAGCGGTCACTCACTGTGGTCTGACCTGTCGGAGCGGTAACTCATTGTGGTATGACATGTCGGAGCGGTCACTCACTATAATGTGATGGGCGCAAAGTGACCCTTGATGTCGACGCGCCCCTAAACTCCAATCCACCACCACTACTGTGATGTGACCTGTCGGAGCGACATCTCACTGTCGTGTGACCTGTTGGAGCGGTCACTCACTGTGGTCTGATTTGTCGGAGCGGTAACTCATTGTGGTGTAACATGTCGGAGCGGCACTCACTGCGATGTGACCTGTCGGAGCGACATCTCACTGTGGTCTGATCTGTTGGAGCGTCCATTCAGTGTGGTCTGATCTGTCGGAGCGATATCTCACTGTGGTGTAACATGTCGGAGCGATATCTCACTGTGGTGTTGCATGTCGGAGCGACATCCCACTGTGATGTGAAATGTCGGAGCGACATCTCACTGTGGTGTGACATGTCGGAGCGACACCTCACTGTGGTGTGAAATGTCGGAGCAATATCTCACTGTGGTGTTGCATGTCGGAGCGTGCGACGTGGTGTGACATGTCGGATCACAGTAATCACGTCGAACTGAGGAGCTCAGGACGCACATATTTCTGCCGATCTGCTGCTAAATGTTGAGTGCACGTTCGACCGTGGTTGACGGGTGGGTGCTCACGGGAGGGTCGTTCTGGAACTCGTGTGGGTGTTCTGTGCTTCTGTGCTCTCCAAAGCGCATTCATTTGTTGAATTCAGTGACATCTGCTACTGAGATTTAGAAATGTTACTTGGCTGACGGGCTGGATCCAGATGGATGAATGACGGGCTGAACCTAGTTAGCTAAGTCCAGCCGGACTCGGAGGGGCTTTGCAATGTTCCTCGGTGCATTCCGTCCGCACTTGGTGCGAAGCCGCTTGGCACAAACATTCAACTCAGTAATAATATTTAGCGATGCAACATTATTTGTATCCTGACACGGTATGAGCATCGGACAGAATCCAGACTTGAAATACCATCTGATCACATCATATTTCATCATCCCAGTCGAGTGTGCGGCACAGAACCTGGCGCTGCACATATTGCTCGCTACACATGTTGCGTGGTTGGCAAACATCGCTGGATGAAAACGTAGTCGGAAAACATTGCTGAATGAAGGCGCGCAGCACTCGAAAACACGACCCTGGCTAAAGAAACGCAGCAGAAGGTAATCATGCCGGTACCCTGCAGCATCAACTATGCAATGAGTATTGAAGCGCAGCTGTATCTCCATGTTTATTCTGAAGGCTTGCGGTATACCGCTCCAGTCCGCTCGCAAGCGTATGAGCTGCGCCGGCTGCACAATATGCTTCTTTCTGCTAGTTGAACAAAGGTTCAGGTTGCCTGTGGCACTCGCCATCATGTTGCTTGGAACAGAAAAGAAAACTTGTTAGGTGGCAGCTTGCTTTGGTGTATTTTCTGTTCACAACAGCTGGGACGCTTTTGTCTGCGGCTGCAGTGTGTGTGCACTGCAGGGTGGCAACAGTATGGCTCCACTGCAGGGTGGCTGCAGTATGGGCGCACTGCATGGTTGTCAGGTGTGGGTGCACTGCAGGGTGGCTGCAGTATGGGTGCACTGCATGGTTGTCAGGTGTGGGTGCACTCTCCAGGATGGCTGCAGTATGAGTGCACTGTAGGGTGGCTGCAGCATGGGTGCGCTGCAGGATGGCTGCAGTATGGGCGCACTGCATGGTTGTCAGGTGTGGGTGCACTGCAGGATGGCTGCAGTATGGGTGCACTGCATGGTTGTCAGGTGTGGGTGCACTCTCCAGGATGGCTGCAGTATGAGTGCACTGCAGGGTGGCAACAGTATGGCTCCACTACAGGGTGGCTGCAGTATGGGCGCATTGCATGGTTGTCAGGTGTGGGTGCACTGCAGGGTGGCTGCAGTATGGGTGCACTGCATGGTTGTCAGGTGTGGGTGCACTCTCCAGGATGGCTGCAGTATGAGTGCACTGTAGGGTGGCTGCAGCATGGGTGCGCTGCAGGATGGCTGCAGTATGGGCGCACTGCATGGTTGTCAGGTGTGGGTGCACTGCAGGGTGGCTGCAGTATGGGTGCACTGCATGGTTGTCAGGTGTGGGTGCACTCTCCAGGATGGCTGCAGTATGAGTGCACTGTAGGGTGGCTGCAGCATGGGTGCGCTGCAGGATGGCTGCAGTATGGGCGCACTGCATGGTTTTCAGGTGTGGGTGCACTGCAGGATGGCTGCAGTATGGGTGCACTGCATGGTTGTCAGGTGTGGGTGCACTCTCCAGGATGGCTGCAGTATGAGTGCACTGTAGGATGGCTGCAGCATGGGTGCGCTGCAGGATGGCTGCAGTATGGGCGCACTGCAGGGTGGCTGCACACGGTATCGCCAATGCTCCCAACTCACGCGCTATGGAGGCACAACTGGTAACGCCGTCGATGCAGACCAGGAACATCCATGTCTCGTCCGTCTGTCCCAGCAGGCATCACCCTGACCTAATTACCATGGAGGGTCGGGGGGCGCAGGCTGAGAAGTGTCAGCCGAGTAGTTGATGAAACGCTCGCCAAATACCAGCACGCTACTGGCCGCAGTAAACCACACTCCCGGGGACGGGCAGCGCTGATTTCTCCTATGAAACGCTCGCCAAATACCAGCACGCTACTGGATGCAGTAAACCATACTCACGGGGACGGGCGGCGCTGATTTCTCCGGCGGTCAGGTGTGGCCCCCTTTCGTCCTTCGGACACCCACCTGCCGGCTCCCCCCGCTCCAAACGCACCCTTGGCGCTTCACCTCAGCCTTGACAGCTGACACACGGACACATAATGCACGGCGATAGTTCCCTGCTCCGTTTCGGCCGACTCGTTGCGCTACAGCAACGCAAAGCGCCTGCCGCCTGCTAAAGCTGCCGTGCGACTGGTCCCCCTGAACTGTCGTGCGACTGGTCCCCTGAACTGTCGTGCGACTGGTTCCCTTGAGCTGTCGTGCGACTGGTCCCCCTGAGCTGCTGTGCGACTGGTCCCCCTGAGCTGCTGTGCGACTGGTCCTCTGAGCTGTCATGCGACTGGTTCCCCTGAGTTGCCGTGCGACTGGTCCCCCTGAGTTGCCGTGCGACTGGTCCCCCTGAGCTGTCGTGCGACTGGTCCCCTGAGCTGTCGTGCGACTGGTTCCCCTGAGTTGCCGTGCGACTGTTCCCCTCAGCTGCCGTTCGACTGGTGTCTCTCCCCACCCTCAGCTGTCGTGCGACTGATAACCCCTCAGATGCCGTGCGACTAGTCCCCCCACCTCAGCTCCCGTGCAACTCCCCCTCCTCAGTTGGCGTTCGCTGTCGATGACGGGGCAAGTGCGTAGTTTTAGTGGCATGGGAGGGATCTGGACGCTGATCTAGCTTTCGTGCGTGCGGTGTCAGCATTGGGTGGCCGTTTGTGTCGCGGCCGATGCCGGTTAGTCTGGCTATGCTGTGCTATTCTCGTTTTCCGATCCTGTCTGGTAAAAACTTTCGAGTTTCTGGTGTTCCGAACAATGAAAATAGCCACCGAAGGAAAGTGTTCCTCGAAGGTCACGGTTTGCTTGGTCAAGTGGCGGGAGGCTTGGCGGAAGAACAAGCTGACTGTTGTATAGATGGATAAAGAATCGTGTCCAGTTGGTGTGCTGCTTCCACTCCTTACCCCCGAACTTGAACATCTGTCCCTTCCCGACAGTGTATTTTGTTCCCTGGACTTCCTTGAACTTCCCTGAACAGGTATTGGAAGCTGCCATGAGCCTACTTTTGCGAAACTTTCCCTCTTTGTTTCGTTCCAATACACACATTATTTTTGTTATAATATGGCGTATGATCCGGATTTGGCTAGCAACTTTTGAAGAAAATGATACAAATTACGGCAAATTTCTTGTGAAAAGTGGAAGTTGGTCATTTATGTAACAGAAGTGCTTAACTAAATAAGTCTCCATTTTTATCTTACCCGTCCTCTACATCATTATCTGTTTTGTCTTTGCCCAACATATTTCGGGGAGCTACACCTTCGGTTACAGACGAGACCATGACCACCTGTTGAAAAGCTTTAGTAAATAAGCCATCGCCGAACTACCTTAAATTGCAGTCATGGTATTTGTCGTGGCCAGTTGGCCATTCCAGTTGCATACACGAAATTTATGGGGAGTACCCTATTCCAGTCCCAGTCAATGTTCATACTCAAGCATACTATTAGCAGACATGCAGGATAAAAGTTGAACCCTTTTGTAAGAGTTATATGAACTTATTTTAGGTTCGATCCCTAATGCCGAGACTAGGAAAAGAGATATAGTTCAGGAGTGCCGCAAAGAAAGAATTTTTTACCGCTGGAATCCCAGATATTGTGATGTCCCTTACAGCTGCAATCAATTTTCCCTTATATTTTACATTGGTTAAGTCCTCACACCTATCTTAGCCGAATACGCCTTGTTTGTGCGTTTTGTCTACGAAAGTGATCATTTGTTCCAGAAGGTTGTTTAGTGTCCAGTATTCAACCGGGTGTTTGGTTTTGTCAAGCGAATGCCGGTTTGCATTGAATTTATGTTTCAATGTCTACATACCAGGTACAAAAAAAAACAAAATATGATAACAGACGTCATCTAAAATTGTATGCAGACTCAGAGTTGACGTTCTGCTATGCAATAATGCATGCGTTCCGAGGTGGTTGTGCCATGTGCGGTATATGGAGCGGAGACTAGGACCTCATGCCCTTGGTTCCTAAGTTCGAAAGTTATCAATTGCGGGCAAAGCGGAATATAAATATTGCAGCCACATCAAAAAAGTACGTCAGTCATAGACGTAAAATTTGTGTGCGATGAAGAGTAGTTAGTAGAACAGAAGCGAACACTTGCACAAACTATAAAAACGAGGACAGGGCAAACTATGAGGGGACTTTGTGCCGAAAACCCAATGGGAATAGTAACCCCCAGCTAATGGCAAAGGACACATGAGAAGAAATAAAAGCAAAGTTAAATGGAAAAGAGGTCGCAACAAAGAAATGCCTCTAAAAGCATCGCCACTATCCTCAGCTGACAACGGTGGCAAAACCATCGCGATCTCCTTCTTTTTGTCTGATGCTAGCGATAACGATCCGGTCGAAGCTTCCTAGACGTATCGCTCCATTACGTACCTATTAATTTCACCACTATGTAACTGTACCTGGTTGCTATTTTCAACATCTCTATAATCGTATAGCGATTAGTGTAGGTAGTTGTACAGCGAGATGTGTAGGTGAGGTCATACAGCGAGATGTGTAGGTGAGGGCGTACAGCGAGGGGTGTGGGTGAGGGCGTACAGCGAGGTGTGTGGGCGATGTCATACAGCGAGATGTGTAGGTGAGGGCGTACAGCGACGGGTGTGGGTGAGTTCCTACAGCGAGGGTGTAGGTGATGTGGCACAGCGACGGGTGTGTAGGTGCTGTCGTGTGGTAGCTGCTGAAGCTTGTCTAGCAAAGCTTCGATTAATATGTGTTGCACGCTGTAGCAGATGCAGTCCAGCGCGCGCATCACATTGACTTTATTAACATGGAGGGTCGGCGACGCAGGTCGCTGTCACAACTAGCCGGTGTCATCAACCGGCTAGTCGATGAAATGGTCCTGAGTACCGCCGTTATGACAGAGGCAGGCCAACAGTGGTGCCGAATACCGTCGTTGTAGCAGCGACAGGCCAGGGTCGGCTCGGAGTACCGCCGTTGTGGCAGCGATAGGTCAGGGTCGGCTCGGAGTACCGCCGTTTTGGCAGGTACGGTCCATGACTGGCTCGGAGTACCGCCGTGTTGACAGATACGACCAATGACTGGTTCTGAGTACCGCCGTTTTGGCAGGTACGGTCCATCACTGGCTCGGAGTACCGCCGTTTTGGTAGATACGGTCAATGCCTGGTTCAGAGTACCGCCGTTTTGGCAGGTACGGTCCATCACTGGCTCGGAGTATCGCCGTCATGGCAGTGACAGTCCAATACTGGCTCGGAGTACCACCGTTGCTACAGCGACAGGCCAGTACTGGCTCGGAGTACCGGCGTTATGACGGCGACAGTCCAGGACTGGCTCGGAGTACCGGCGTTATGACGGCGACAGTCCAGGACTGGCTCAGAGTACCGGCGTTATGACGGCGACAGTCCAGGACTGGCTCAGAGTACCGGCGTTATGACGGCGACAGTCCAGGACTGGCTCGGAGTACTGGCGTTATGACGGCGACAGTCCAGTACTGGCTCGGAGTACCGGCGTTATGACGGCGACAGTCCAGGACTGGCTCAGAGTACCGGCGTTATGACGGCGACAGTCCAGGACTGGCTCGGAGTACCGGCGTTATGACGGCGACAGGCCAGTACTGGCTCGGAGTACCGGCGTTATGACGGCGACAAGCTAGGACCGGTTCGGAGGGCGGCTGTTTTTGTCAACAGCTCGCGCCTGATTGTAGCAGACGGCTGCGGAGCGCCCGGCAGCCGCGGCCGTCGTGCCACTGTGTCAAACAGCCATAAACGCAGCCGGCTACTGTTCCGGCGCGCTGTGATAGTGTGAATTGGGGCAGCAGCTGCAGCCGGCTCGCCAACCAAATACAAGTACAATTAAATCTCCGTCTGGCCAAATGTGTTTCTGCCCGCGCCTTCTGTTAACGAGATAAATCCTACGAAGTAATTGTGTCATAAATTAAACGAAATAGGAACGCATTATGCTCATTTCGTAGTGAGAACTCGAAGGCCGTGGAATGGATATCCTGTCTGGTCTAAGTTGTCGAGACTTCCCAGGTGTATTGCGCTGGAGTAATTAGCATACATTTATATTGAAGGTAAACGCCAGAAATTAACGGAGAAGCGCGCTGCTGGGACGTTATGTGGAGCCTGGCCAATCCGAATGTGTGGTGTCTCTTCTTTCGTCGAATTCGTGGGGAGGGATTATCGGATAACGATTGATTTTCCGTAACGTGAACAGATTTTAAAGCCTCCACAGAACCTCCACGCACTTGTAGCGTGACTGTGTGCTACCCTCCGCTAGTCTATTACCGATCACATGGCGCCGCCAATGCACCAAGTCAGATGAAACAAGCAACTGTAGCTTGAAACAGTCGAACAAATATAATTTGCAACAGGGAGCGCCATCCGCCATCCGTCCAAATGACGGATCGGGCACACGACGTGACGGCCCGTCGCGGTTATCCGAACGCTACGCAGTTCCAGATAGCTTCCGCCCACCCGACGCTCGGCCTACGGAGAGAAGCCGGCCGACGCGTCTTACGGCCACGTGACGCGGGGGCGATGTGCGTAGAAGCGCGCCGTCTCGCCGCACGTCCGCTCCACACTATGACGAATTAGCACGGTCTGTCGCCACTCAACAGCCAGCCTAGCCTGTCCACGCACGCCGCGAGTGGTATCTACTCGGCAGCCAGCCTAGCCTGTCCACGCACGCCGCGAGTGGTATCTACTCGGCAGCCAGCCTAGCCTGTCCACGCACGCCGCGAGTGGTATCTACTCGGCAGCCAGCCTAGCCTGTCCACGCACGCCGCGAGTGGTATCTACTCGCCAGCCAGCCTAGCCTGTCCACGCACGCCGCGAGTGGTATCTACTCGGCAGCCGGCCTAGCCTGTCCACGCACGCCGCGAGTGGTATCTACTCGCCAGCCAGCCTAGCCTGTCCACGCACGCCGCGAGTGGTATCTACTCGCCAGCCAGCCTAGCCTGTCCACGCACGCCGCGAGTGGTATCTACTCGGCAGCCAGCCTAGCCTGTCCACGCACGCCGCGAGTGGTATCTACTCGGCAGCCAGCCTAGCCTGTCCACGCACGCCGCGAGTGGTATCTACTCGGCAGCCAGCCTAGCCTGTCCACGCACGCCGCGAGTGGTATCTACTCGGCAGCCAGCCTAGCCTGTCCACGCACGCCGCGAGTGGTATCTACTCGGCAGCCAGCCTAGCCTGTCCACGCACGCCGCGAGTGGTATCTACTCGGCAGCCGGCCTAGCCTGTCCACGCACGCCGCGAGTGGTATCTACTCGGCAGCCAGCCTAGCCTGTCCACGCACGCCGCGAGTGGTATCTACTCGGCAGCCGGCCTAGCCTGTCCACGCACGCCGCGAGTGGTATCTACTCGGCAGCCAGCCTAGCCTGTCCACGCACGCCGCGAGTGGTATCTACTCGGCAGCCAGCCTAGCCTGTCCACGCACGCCGCGAGTGGTATCTACTCGGCAGCCAGCCTAGCCTGTCCACGCACGCCGCGAGTGGTATCTACTCGGCAGCCAGCCTAGCCTGTCCACGCACGCCGCGAGTGGTATCTACTCGGCAGCCAGCCTAGCCTGTCCACGCACGCCGCGAGTGGTATCTACGCCGCCGCGGGCAGCCTAGCCTGTCCACGCACGCCGCGAGTGGTATCTACTCGGCAGCCAGCCTAGCCTGTCCACGCACGCCGCGAGTGGTATCTACTCGGCAGGCTAGCCTGTCCACGCAGCCGCGGACTCGGCAGCCAGCCTAGCCTGTCCACGCACGCCGCGAGTGGTATCTACTCGGCAGCCAGCCTAGCCTGTCCACGCACGCCGCGAGTGGTATCTACTCGCCAGCCAGCCTAGCCTGTCCACGCACGCCGCGAGTGGTATCTACTCGGCAGCCAGCCTAGCCTGTCCACGCACGCCGCGAGTGGTATCTACTCGGCAGCCAGCCTAGCCTGTCCACGCACGCCGCGAGTGGTATCTACTCGGCAGCCAGCCTAGCCTGTCCACGCACGCCGCGAGTGGTATCTACTCGGCAGCCAGCCTAGCCTGTCCACGCACGCCGCGAGTGGTATCTACTCGGCAGCCAGCCTAGCCTGTCCACGCACGCCGCGAGTGGTATCTACTCGGCAGCCAGCCTAGCCTGTCCACGCACGCCGCGAGTGGTATCTACTCGGCAGCCAGCCTAGCCTGTCCACGCACGCCGCGAGTGGTATCTACTCGGCAGCCAGCCTAGCCTGTCCACGCACGCCGCGAGTGGTATCTATGACACACGGGGGGTATCTACTCGGCAGCCAGCAGCCTGTCCGCACGCCGCGAGTGGTATTCTCCTAGCCTGTCCACGCACGCCGCGAGTGGTATCTACTCGGCAGCCAGCCTAGCCTGTCCACGCACGCCGCGAGTGGTATCTACTCGGCAGCCAGCCTAGCCTGTCCACGCACGCCGCGAGTGGTATCTACTCGGCAGCCAGCCTAGCCTGTCCACGCACGCCGCGAGTGGTATCTACTCGGCAGCCAGCCTAGCCTGTCCACGCACGCCGCGAGTGGTATCTACTCGGCAGCCAGCCTAGCCTGTCCACGCACGCCGCGAGTGGTATCTACTCGCCAGCCAGCCTAGCCTGTCCACGCACGCCGCGAGTGGTATCTACTCGGCAGCCAGCCTAGCCTGTCCACGCACGCCGCGAGTGGTATCTACTCGGCAGCCAGCCTAGCCTGTCCACGCACGCCGCGAGTGGTATCTACTCGCCAGCCAGCCTAGCCTGTCCACGCACGCCGCGAGTGGTATCTACTCGCCAGCCAGCCTAGCCTGTCCACGCACGCCGCGAGTGGTATCTACTCGGCAGCCAGCCTAGCCTGTCCACGCACGCCGCGAGTGGTATCTACTCGCCAGCCAGCCTAGCCTGTCCACGAGCTGTCCAACGCACGCCGCGAGTGGTATCTACTCGCCAGCCAGCCTAGCCTGTCCACGCACGCCGCGAGTGGTATCTACTCGCCAGCCAGCCTAGCCTGTCCACGCACGCCGCGAGTGGTATCTACTCGCCAGCCAGCCTAGCCTGTCCACGCACGCCGCGAGTGGTATCTACTCGGCAGCCAGCCTAGCCTGTCCACGCACGCCGCGAGTGGTATCTACTCGCCAGCCAGCCTAGCCTGTCCACGCACGCCGCGAGTGGTATCTACTCGGCAGCCGGCCGCTGACTGGCTGGCTGTTGAGCGGCTATCGCCGAGCGCGCCGTGTGTCGGTGCGGCGGCGGCGGCGGCGGAACGGCGTGACTCACGGCCAGCTGCCATACTCATGGCCGGTCGGCCGACCTCCATCCGCCACCCGCCACTCCCCCGACCACCGCCCTCTCGCACCTGCACGTTCCGGGAAGCGCTGTTAGCCAGAGTGACGGAGCGTTGCGCTCCGCCGGGCGACGCGTGCAGCCGTCACTCTCGGCCAGTGTTGCGCGCACCTCGTGACGGCCGTGACACCGGTGAGGTGCGTCCGTGTCTCGCGGCGCGAGGCGTGTCGGGCGCGGTGTGTGTGCGCAGGCGGGCGCCGTTGCCAGGATTGCAACGGTTCCGTTCGGTTTGTCTGTGCCGTCCGCACGGTGCGTACACAGGCTAGCTGGTTCGGCCGGCGGCGGCGGCGACACCCCTAGCGACGACATAGGAGGGACCCATCGGGTGTGGCCGGCGGTGTGTCGATGCGCAGCGTGTGGATGAGTGTCGTCTATCTTCTAGCCATGCCTAATCAAATGTTCCACGCTGGATCCTTCGAAGCTATAGGCGCACATTTCCCGCACTGAGTTCCTCTTCAGCACACACTGTCGCGTTCTCCGACTGTGTCCACTATCCCACAGGACTCGCTGTCTGGAGTTCTGAAGGTGGAGTTTTGGAGGGATGACGGAAGTAGGTCATGCGAAGGCATTCACGTTGGCAGCCAACACGGATCCTCCAGTAAAGGCCATGGCGTACTTGGTCTGCATGATAATGGTGTGCAGTTGCATCATTCACCAGTGGATCTTCCTCAGCCGTCACTTATAGCATAGCTTCTGCGCTGTTTGCCAGTGATGTGCGTCGAGCTGTGGGACGAAACACTGTCGTATCGAAACCGTGGGCGACGAAATGCTTTCAAGTGTCAGAACCTGATACTTTGGTTCCTATTTAATGAAGACGGCTTGGACAAGAGTCGAGCTGGAAACTGATGCATCATGGAAGCACGGTTTGAATCGATAGGAATACGTCGAGCCGGTTGATGCATGCTGGCAGGGGCAGCATTCTATCGAAATGAATGGGGGAAGTGTGGTAATGTATTCAGCAATTTAAGAATGTAGATCGGTTGGATGGGATTGTGGTTCCATGTGATTACATGCTAAAAGCTGAACTGGCTGGGGGGGGGGGGGCTGCCAGTGGCCACACCATCTTTGAGGGAGCCCCGCTCTCCCAAAACATTATGCAAGGTCCCACCTATACATGTCGGCAAATGTTTCCAGTGGCCAGATGTTTCCAGTAGCAAAATGTATCCAGTGACCAAATGTGTCCAGCGACTAAGCGTTTCCAGTAGCCAAATGTTCCTAGTTGTAAATATTTCCAGTGGACAAATGTTTCCAGTGGCCAGATATTTCCAATGATTGGAATTGACCAAATGCTTCCAGCAGCCAGAACGGGTCGCCAAGCCGATCATCACCGATGGCGGCCTTTACTCGGTAGCAGTCGTTTCCTCGCCTCAAGGCACGCAGCTGTCGACATAGGCGCGCCCATACACGGTCTCTAAGTTGCGCAGTCCACTACATGTCGGTAGGTTGAATGCGATTGGTTTCTGTTGGGTCAATGCGTTCGTGAGCGGCCTGGGGTGAGCTTGGAATTGAGCCTCCTCGCAGGCCGATCTGCACGCCGTTCGTCAGTAGCTCCTGTGCTGTTGATAGTCAAGCGGTGCCTCGAACACTTGCCGGTGAGCTTGCCCGTGGTCGCTGGCTAATTGTCGGTCGGCTGTCTTCATACCGTGGCGGGTCGTGTATAACATGCAGAGGCCACCTCCAGTTCAGCGTCGTCTGCGCAGCTGGGGGGAGGAGTTAATTAGCGTCGCCACACCGGGCCAATCGGCGACAGCGCGTCTCACGTAGTGGAGTGAGCAGCGCACCTGTCGTCGCCTGACCCCAACACCATCCTGCCACGTCACGCTGACACTGACTGACCTGACCTGACCCTGCTCACCACGTGATCTCGACAACTGCCCGCCACATGATCCCGACACTCGCTCACCACGTGACCCCGACACCATCCTGCCACGTCACGCTGACCCTGACACCCGCTCACCACGTGACCCCGACACCGTCCCGCCACGTCACGCTGACCCTGACACCCGCTCACCACGTGACCCCGACAACGGCACGATACGTGACCCCGACGCCCGCTCGCCATATGACGCCGAAAACCGCCCACCACGTGACCCCGACACCCGCCCGCCGCTTGACCCCGACACCCAACCGCCACGAGACCCCGACACTCGCCCGCCATGGCTTTCGCGGCTGATTAATTGGTCGACTTTTTCTACAGTGTATGAATATCTCGCAGTCGCGAATGTGTGACGCATTCGTTGACTTTTGCGGTGGCTTCCGCGATCGGCCGCCAGTGCCGATTGAAGTGAGTGTGAAATGTGGTGAGTGAGAGGTGAGTGTGATGTGAGTGTTCATTGCCGGCCGCACGTGACGTCTCACGTGCGGCCGGACTCGTCTCAGGCGTGGTGTCTGAGGCGCGTGGCAGACTCGGGCACCCCCGTGCCGTCTCACGTGCACCGGACTCGTCGCAGGCGTGGTGCGTGAAGCACGTGTCAGGAAGGCGTCAGCGAATCCCACCGCCGCCCCCTGTGGTGCATGTGACAGGCTTCTCCGTGAACAAGGGATGTTGGCGGCGCTGGCACGCGCCACCATGGTCCGAGGCCGGCAGTCGTGACCTCGGCCCGCTCACTGAGCAGACGTGAAATTGACCGGTCGAAATCGGCCGAACCGCGGCGGCACCATTGGCGGCAAGTCACCGCGCGCCGGTGTGATTCATCGCTTCAATCTCGATTGTTTTAAGTCCGGTAATGAGGCTTTTAATCAGAGCCGGTGGCGGCCGCCGCATTCGTATTTCGCGCGCCGACACATCGCTGCTGCCGGCGGCGCCGGTGGACTCGGCTCGGGCATAGCAATGGCTGCAGTCAGGCTGCGCCGACGCGCTCTCCGTCGGCGGATGGTCGCTGGGCGCCCGCCTCCGCCTTCCAGGACCGGACATTTCGTCGGAATCACTCAGCAGCCAAAGGATAGAGGGAACACTGCAGCTGTCTGTCAGCGTCTTCCCACGGTCGGACGCACATGCCGCACTTCACTTGCGCCTGTTCGTAGAACCTTTCTCTCGCAGTTGGCGGATACTCTGCCCTCGAGAGGTCAAGGGCTCCACTCGGCTGTCAGACAGCTTCGGCTGGAAATTGTCGACGGCTCTCGTCAGCCGAGCTCGCCACTGGTGTAGTGTATTTACTGTCGTATATTATGACCTGCTTCCCCTCCCTATCCTTCCAGCCCCTTCCTCTCACCCCTCTCCCCCCCCCCTCTCTCTCTCCCTATATATATATCTATCTATCTCTCTCCCTCTCTCTCTCTCTCTATCTCTCTCTCTCTGTCTCTGTCTCTGTCTCTGTCTCTGTCTCTGTCTCTGTCTCTGTCTCTGTCTCTGTCTCTGTCTCTGTCTCTGTCTCTGTCTCTGTCTCTGTCTCTGTCTCTGTCTCTGTCTCTCTGTCTCTGTCTCTGTCTCTGTCTCTGTCTCTGTCTCTGTCTCTGTCTCTGTCTCTGTCTCTGTCTCTGTCTCTGTCTCTGTCTCTGTCTCTGTCTCTGTCTCTGTCTCTGTCTCTGTCTCTGTCTCTGTCTCTGTCTCTGTCTCTGTCTCTGTCTCTGTCTCTGTCTCTGTCTCTGTCTCTGTCTCTGTCTCTGTCTCTGTCTCTGTCTCTGTCTCTGTCTCTGTCTCTGTCTCTGTCTCTGTCTCTGTCTCTGTCTCTGTCTCTGTCTCTGTCTCTGTCTCTGTCTCTGTCTCTGTCTCTGTCTCTGTCTCTGTCTCTGTCTCTGTCTCTGTCTCTGTCTCTGTCTCTGTCTCTGTCTCTGTCTCTGTCTCTGTCTCTGTCTCTGTCTCTGTCTCTGTCTCTGTCTCTGTCTCTGTCTCTGTCTCTGTCTCTGTCTCTGTCTCTGTCTCTGTCTCTGTCTCTGTCTCTGTCTCTGTCTCTGTCTCTGTCTCTGTCTCTGTCTCTGTCTCTGTCTCTGTCTCTGTCTCTGTCTCTGTCTCTGTCTCTGTCTCTGTCTCTGTCTCTGTCTCTGTCTCTGTCTCTGTCTCTGTCTCTGTCTCTGTCTCTGTCTCTGTCTCTGTCTCTGTCTCTGTCTCTGTCTCTGTCTCTGTCTCTGTCTCTGTCTCTGTCTCTGTCTCTGTCTCTGTCTCTGTCTCTGTCTCTGTCTCTGTCTCTGTCTCTGTCTCTGTCTCTGTCTCTGTCTCTGTCTCTGTCTCTGTCTCTGTCTCTGTCTCTGTCTCTGTCTCTGTCTCTGTCTCTGTCTCTGTCTCTGTCTCTGTCTCTGTCTCTGTCTCTGTCTCTGTCTCTGTCTCTGTCTCTGTCTCTGTCTCTGTCTCTGTCTCTGTCTCTGTCTCTGTCTCTGTCTCTGTCTCTGTCTCTGTCTCTGTCTCTGTCTCTGTCTCTGTCTCTGTCTCTGTCTCTGTCTCTGTCTCTGTCTCTGTCTCTGTCTCTGTCTCTGTCTCTGTCTCTGTCTCTGTCTCTGTCTCTGTCTCTGTCTCTGTCTCTGTCTCTGTCTCTGTCTCTGTCTCTGTCTCTGTCTCTGTCTCTGTCTCTGTCTCTGTCTCTGTCTCTGTCTCTGTCTCTGTCTCTGTCTCTGTCTCTGTCTCTGTCTCTGTCTCTGTCTCTGTCTCTGTCTCTGTCTCTGTCTCTGTCTCTGTCTCTGTCTCTGTCTCTGTCTCTGTCTCTGTCTCTGTCTCTGTCTCTGTCTCTGTCTCTGTCTCTGTCTCTGTCTCTGTCTCTGTCTCTGTCTCTGTCTCTGTCTCTGTCTCTGTCTCTGTCTCTGTCTCTGTCTCTGTCTCTGTCTCTGTCTCTGTCTCTGTCTCTGTCTCTGTCTCTGTCTCTGTCTCTGTCTCTGTCTCTGTCTCTGTCTCTGTCTCTGTCTCTGTCTCTGTCTCTGTCTCTGTCTCTGTCTCTGTCTCTGTCTCTGTCTCTGTCTCTGTCTCTGTCTCTGTCTCTGTCTCTGTCTCTGTCTCTGTCTCTGTCTCTGTCTCTGTCTCTGTCTCTGTCTCTGTCTCTGTCTCTGTCTCTGTCTCTGTCTCTGTCTCTGTCTCTGTCTCTGTCTCTGTCTCTGTCTCTGTCTCTGTCTCTGTCTCTGTCTCTGTCTCTGTCTCTGTCTCTGTCTCTGTCTCTGTCTCTGTCTCTGTCTCTGTCTCTGTCTCTGTCTCTGTCTCTGTCTCTGTCTCTGTCTCTGTCTCTGTCTCTGTCTCTGTCTCTGTCTCTGTCTCTCTGTCTCTGTCTCTCTGTCTCTGTCTCTGTCTCTGTCTCTGTCTCTGTCTCTGTCTCTGTCTCTGTCTCTGTCTCTGTCTCTGTCTCTGTCTCTGTCTCTGTCTCTGTCTCTGTCTCTGTCTCTGTCTCTGTCTCTGTCTCTGTCTCTGTCTCTGTCTCTGTCTCTGTCTCTGTCTCTCTCTCTCTCTCTCTCTCTCTCTCTCTCTCTCTCTCTCTCTCTCTCTCTCTCTCTCTCTCTCTCTGTCTCTCTCCGTCTCTCCGTCTCTCTGTCTCTATGTCTCTCTGTCTCTATGTCTATCTGTCACTCTGTCTCTCTGTCTCTCTGTCTCTCTGTCTCTCTCTGTCCCTCTGTCCCTCTGTCCCTCTGTCCCTCTGTCCTCTGTCCCTCTGTCCCTCTGTCCCTCTGTCCCTCTGTCCCTCTGTCCCTCTGTCCCTCTGTCCCTCTGTCTCTCTGTCTCTCTCTCTCTCTCTGTCCCTCTGTCCCTCTGTCCCTCTGTCCCTCTGTCCCTCTGTCCCTCTGTCCCTCTGTCCCTCTGTCCCTCTGTCCCTCTGTCCCTCTGTCCCTCTGTCCCTCTGTCCCTCTGTCCCTCTGTCCCTCTGTCCCTCTGTCCCTCTGTCCCTCTGTCCCTCTGTCCCTCTGTCCCTCTGTCCCTCTGTCCCTCTGTCCCTCTGTCCCTCTGTCCCTCTGTCCCTCTGTCCCTCTGTCCCTCTGTCCCTCTGTCCCTCTGTCCCTCTGTCCCTCTGTCCCTCTGTCCCTCTGTCCCTCTGTCCCCCTGTCCCTCTGTCCCCCTGTCCCTCTGTCCCTCTGTCCCTCTGTCCCTCTGTCCCTCTGTCTCTCTGTCTCTCTGTCTCTTTGTCTCTGTCTATGTCTCTGTCTATGTCTCTGTCTCTGTCTCTCTGTCTCTTTGTCTCTGTCTATGTCTATGTCTATGTCTTTGTCTCTGTCTCTGTCTCTCTGTATATGTATCTGTGCTGATACCCTGCAGCCGTGCTGCGTAAGTCCCACTTCCCCACACCATGCTGCGTGAGATTGCTACCCCGCACCCGTGATGCTGAACCTCGCTGCCCAGCAGCGGCTCCTACCCGCCCGAATGCGCCAGTTCGAGTGACGGTCGGGCGGCTGCGCCAGAGCCATGGGCACGCGTTTCGTGCCCATGGGCGCGCGCGCCGTGGGTCACGGTCATCGTCGCCGGCAGCGTCGTCGGCCGGCCTGCCAGTGGCTGTTCAGTGTCGGCCGGCCAGGCAGCCGGCTCCGACGGCCGTGTGTCGGACACGGGTCAGGCGCGCCGTCAGCTCGTCTCTCAGCTCACCAGACGACTCCGACGGCCGTGTGTCGGAGACGGGTCAGGCGCGCCGTCAGCTCGTCTCTCTACTCACCAGACGACTCTGACGGCCTTGTGTCGGAGACGGGTCAGGCGCGCCGTCAGCTCGTGTCTCTACTCACCAGCCCGCTACGCCAGACCACCTATCGCCGGCCACTGCTGTGTTCTCCCAGCGCTACGCCACGCGGAGGAACGGCACGAGGCCGTGCTGCCGGCTAGGAGAGAACGGTCCGGCCAGGCTGGCCTGGTGATCTGGTTGGGTGAGGCTGGTGAGGCTGGACTGGCGGTTTGGTGAGGCTGGACTGGTGATCTTGTGAGGTGATGCTGATGAGGCTGGACTGGCGGTCCGGAGAGGCTGGGCTGGTTGTCACTTGATACGCACTGGAGCCGAATCCGGCTGTGGGCCGCAAAGAGTGCTGCAGTGTTGCCAGTGACTGGCCGTCACGGGTGCCTCGCTTGGGCCGACCCCCGCGCCAGTGGCCCGCCAAGAACTAGGTCTGGCTATAATTTGGTGACGGCCCGAGGTCACCGGGTCGCCACAGCCGGCACTGGCGTCGGCTGGTCGCTGCGAGTTCGTCGACGAAGTGCAACGTAATCGATACGGTCTGTAAGAGCGTCGATACCGATCCCTGGTCAACCCTGACCCTGGCTTTGACTCTGAGTTTCATCCTGACCCTGGCACTGAACCTAATTCTGACCCCTGCGGCGATCTTTCTGGCCAGCTGATGTTGAACTTGAATTGTTGGTGTCCAGGGCTGAATCAGTCCCGTGCTGGGCTGTAGAACGGCAGCTCTGCCGGTGCTAGCCCACCCCGTCTGCCCGTGCTGGACGCTAGGGCGGTAGTTGTGCCCGTGCTGGACGCTAGGGCGGCAGCTCTGCCCGTTCTGGCCAGCAGTCCACCACGTCTGTCGTCGTCTCAGTCGCTAGGGCCGCGGGACACTCACCATCGGCCACTGGGGCATCGGCGCAGCGGCGGACCGAAAGCGGGCCGACTGGTGGCCGACGACCCCGACACCGAACCCGCCACCGGGTCACCGGGTCAAATCGATGCCCTCCTGGTGGGTGCAAGAGTCTCCGGCCATGTCGGACCAGCCGCTCTTCTTCTCGTTCGATCCAGGTCAGTGCCGCTGGGTCCGGGTCCATGTTCCGGTGACTTGGTCAGAAATCGGGAGTTGGAATTATCTGAGAAGCGCAGGCAGATTAAGTGTAGGATGTATGTGTGTATTGATGCACTGTGTGCATTTATATGTTGTGCGTGCTCATGTGTACGTCTGTGTGTGTGAGAGAGAGAGAGGGGGAGATGTTCGAGAGGTAGATAAGGAGTGGATGATGAGGGAGAGGGAGAGAGTATAGCTCGTATGCGGTTGCTTAATCCAATTGAACAACAGAGCGTCCATCTTTGGGTTGAGAGTTGTGGCTTTCCCCTTAGCTGACTAAATAGTTTACGTTTGTTTGTTCTGTGTTGCATGCTTAATAAACTAATAAACGTGTCCCGATGTCAACCCCTGTCATTCGCATCAAGCGTTGTGGATGTATGCGAAGAAATGTCATGTTCATCGCTTTCTTTGATTTAAAATCGAACAGCATTTTTGGGTCCCGTGCCGAATAACGGTGTCGCCCTAAATATCTTCTGTCATGGCAGTTGCGCGGTTATCGATGTGTTCTGCTCTGCTTTCTCACCCATAGATATACTACGGTATCTATCTACCTGACTATATATGTATATATGTATATATATATATTACAGGTATTTGCTAAGTCGTATATCCTTGTTTGCAGGTTAAAACTGTTTCCGCTTGTATTAGCTTCTTTGCGCGTATTTCAAGTTTTCTGGCTGTGGTCTTGTCCTTTTGATCGAATTAAAAAATCCTATTAACAGAGCTACTCATGCAGAATATCATTATTAACGTTTCAACCACATTGGTCATCGTCAGAATAACTATTGGAAGATGTCGGATCTGTCCTGAGATTTGAATCACGTGACATAAAACATGCACTCATCGGCTTTGGCAGCTGCAGTGTGCGGAACAAATAAAGCATGGCAGAGGTACAGAACATCACACAACGCTATGTTAGAATCAATACAATCACGGTTGTGACGAAAATGGAAGCGACATACAGGTGCGTTGCCGTGCCTACAACTCCAGTGTGACACGTGATACATCCGTTCATTTCCTGGGCGTGTTTCTGAATGCACAATGCTACTGAAGTTCGAAGCCATCGTTGTCAATACGTGTCGCAAGTATGTTACTATTGGCAGCCAATTGTTTTTCGTCAGTTTCTCGCTATGTTGTTGGCGCCTGTGCTGGTATGGCGATCCGTCATACAAATGCATAATCAAGCGTCCACTGAGTGTCGTTCTTGTTACACCAATACAGTGTGCCCGTTAAGTGGGTGTGAGTTGGGTACATGCTGAGGTTCAGTGGGTGTAAGGTGGGTGCACACTGATGTTCAGTGGGTGTGATCTGAACACGTACTGACGTTCAGTGGATGTGTTTGGAGCTCACTGATATCCTCCGTCAGCTTGATAAGCGTGGGTTTGATAACAGTCCGCCAGTCGAATACCTAATCACGATGTAGTGCGTTGAAGTTAATATTTGGAACACGGAAAGGGCGCACATGATCGCCACCACCAATCACGAGAGCGCGACATTCGGGTATCGTTGCGACAACACTCTGGCGAACCGTTCTGTTACCAATCGCGTACATACTCAACGGGGCAGACGCAGGCTGAAACCAGAAGCCATTGCGACACATCAGCATCGATGGTGTTTTCCAGTGTCATTTTCTTTCCAGATTTCAACCATAAGCCTAATTGTGAAGTTACAAAATATAGATGATCATAAGACAAATATCTGTTCGTACAATAGGACTGAAATGGTAATGTTCAAACGTTGAATGGATTAACTTATGTGCATACCATTTGTGACACCCTGTAGACCTGCAGGCTTGCTGACTTTCCTTCAGACATCAGACTGCCTGAATGTGTTCGGGCAGATCTCGGAGCAACACGACACTGCGGAAGGCTTTTTCGGCACCTACGGAACTCGAGCACTGCTGCCTGATATAAAACCACATTGGGACGTAATGACGAGCAATGTAGGTCACCAGGTCGATCAGCTTCTGAGTCGGGGCCACCATCGTTAAGTATAGTTTGGACAGGCAAGCTACCAGTGTAAGCCATCTGCTGGGGCCAGTGTGGAAGTGCTACTGAAATGTTTCGTCGTGTTTTTGTCAGTAGCGATTTTCCAGCTCTCGGCTGGTTTCCAGTTCGAAAGTTCGCCAGCACATGACGCACATGATTGATGACGTTTGTATTCCTTGGCAGCTTATCAAGGCGTATCTGTATGGTTCACCGAACAAAAGGTGTTCAGTTCTCTGGTGTGAACAAAAGGTGTCAGTTCAGCCACGCACCTACACTTCCTCATAAGCAGGAAGCCCACACAGCCCAGCTGTACTGTACCACGCTCAGTGCCGTATCCGCACAGATCACGTACTGACAGCTGACACCGGCGCTCGTGTTACCTCCGGTGGTGTAGGGCGGAGCGAGAGATGTAAAGTGCCAACCAGACTAGATGTTACCGGACACTCGCCTTGTCTGCTTCCTGCAGCCGCCGGGAGAGACGAGGATCCAGCAACTCGTGCGTGCTATGTGGTGCGCCACAGATCTGGGGGAGCGCATCTCAAGATAGGCAAAGGTGCGAACATTGTCAAAATTGTCCCTACTACATGGAAACGAGTCATCCAAACAGTTCCACGTGAGATTTCTGGCCTTCGCCGGTAGTCTAGATTATAAACACGGTGCACAAACTAGCGGTTGGCCTGGATCAATCGTTGTACCTTCCTTTGTCCCGCCCCCACCCTTCACCATTCAACAATTCCCCCTTCACTTCCCCACCCCTCCCCCTCCCCTCCCCTCGCAGCATGCAGCACGCATCACATCTCCTCATATTGTCATATTTGTCTTCACGTATCGTCATGCCCTTTTCCGTGGGTTCACCTTCCGAGTGACCTAAGCTTCCCCGAGGGTGTTTCCGGTGAAGATCCCTTCCCGTCCGAAACAGCCATAATCAATGCGCACTGCAAAACAATCTGTCATACTTAGTGGTCCATCATTTCCTATCTTCCCCACTCTGTCTATTTCCGAATAAAGCTCGAGCACCATAAATTGCTTGCTCAGTTCCACACGCTCAGAGAATGTCTAACTCAATGTGAAAGCATATCATATCTAATGGTCAAAATAGAACCTATGTACACACACACATACATACGCACACACACAAACACACACACACACATATATATATATATATATATACTGCAAACTATGTAATATGTATGCGTGCATAGTCTGCCGCTACAACCAAACAACCAGTAGTAAATATAAACTGTTCAGCTATTAAAACGAACATTGTGAAGAATTGTATCTGAAACCAAGCTTCCACACCATTACTTTTCGAAGTTTCCCAACCAACAACCGTTCTTGAATTGAGTGTCCTGTTTTTCCAGACATGGGTAGATTCCTGGAGATGTGGTAGATAATGCCACCGAGCTCCACGCGAGAGCCTCCAGTTCAACTTCTGGTGTGATGTAACGCTTCTGTTTTGCAGTGTTTGAAGACAATTCCGGGTCTCACGTTCGAAGCTAATGTGCTTTGGTTCACCGTTCAATTTTGTAGCGTTTCAGCATTGGATTCCTTAACTTGCGTTGATGATAAGCTTCACTCTCCCCGCCTATTTTCAAATGAGAAGGTTGGACGTTTCCATCATCACTGTTGCCGCTGATAATCTTGCAGGTTGGCAGGTTAATATTGGCGAGCCTTGTTGGGCTGAGGCGTTTGCGGCGCTGCGCTCGTGGACATGCCCTTTTTCGCTGGACACAGCCGTGTTCATTTCGTTGCGACGTTGTAGCCAAAGGCGGGCGGGGGTTCCGCATAGATATGTGAGAGAAAGATACCGCAGATATACATGGCGAGAGATACCGCAGCCAAGAACTGTGAAAGATACCGCCCTTCTGGCGAGAGGCAATCAGGAACCCACCAATCTGGGACAGAAGTAAGTTCACACTGTTATTATATGTCCTGATTACAGGTGGTCACTGAATGATCAGATATTTGTGCTTCTGTGATGAACATTGATGTCGTTGCTTTCTTCATTTTCCTAATGTTTGTTTCGTTTATTTCTTCACAGTATTTACGTGACCAGAGGCGACGGGCTGGATGAGCCAATAAATGAGTAAAGTGACGTGGTCTATCCAAATTCCAACCCATGTTTGCCGTCACAATCACACTGGTCGTGACGTTGGTTGCGTAGCCATGGTGGAGGCACTGTAATCCTCTTGAATATGCGCCTGCTCACGTTCTCAATGTCACCGCATCGAGCTCACTTGTGAGCTGATAAGTTAGGAGGACACGGCGGGAATTATGTGTGACCATTTTCTGCTTGGCGAGTGCATTTTCCGTGGGGAGTATATTTGTATCCGGTTTGGTAGCGCTGTACATTGACCATTCGTCATTCCCTTGAGGGTGGATACCTGGGTGCATTCAGGTTGGTTTCAAGCTGACTATGGTACTCCTGGCTCTATTGGTGACTATTTCTTACTTTAGTGAGACCATTACACGGTGTGCCATGTTCTTATTTAGCAGATTCAATCCGATCTGTAAATATATTCGCTTTTAATGAAGCTTAACTTAACTGATTATAATGAATCTTCATTGATGCATTTTAATGAATTATGGTATAATATCATACTAATTTAGTGTCTTGTATTGCATAGTCATTTGGTCAGGTGTCGGTGTGTTCCACCGACCATGAGCGATGATGTCATATTCGTGAATTTAAGGTCTGATTTGCACGCAACATGAAGCGGTAAAAATCACCCCACGTAAATTGAACCTAATGACGATAATTTATATTCGAAGATAACCACCGATTTAATTTAGTGAACTTCATGTGCGTCAAATAATAGTAGCATCCAATATGGTGCTTTTCATATACTCACCGCCATGAAATTCTTCACTGTCATGAAGTTAAGCATATCTAAATATATATCATGGTATTGTTTTGCTGTGAAACATCACGAGTAACATGTATGGAATGACAGGAACAAGTTTTCTATTTCCATTAAATGCATTTCATTTCCATCTACGTGTTCGGCACCGCTACACGGTTTTCTTTCACCCACAAATTAGCTTTAAAGTTAGGTATCAGTTAGGCGAGGAAAGAAAATCGCTCGCTTTACCCAAATTCGCGACCTACATCCCAGCTTCACTTTGTTCTCGCTCAACGTAATCTCTTGAAGGACCGTTTGTTTGCGATAGCCAGTTGACTAGTGTGAGTATGTTATGTTGAGTTCCACAGGATGGAAGCAGCTCCCAGGTCAAGATGGGAGTATGTGAAATGTACTGCGCAAATATTGAATATGTAGCTAGTGTGAACTCGATTGGTATGTTCCCATATGAATTTTATCGTTATTCTTAATACGCCATTATCTGTAGTAAGATATGTAGTGTTTGGACATATTACGGCTATTTCGACATCGGGATGCAGACGAATATCGGAATCCATGTAAGAAAAAGATGTGCTCGGCGTTATTTGTACCCGATTCGAGGCGGCTGAGACCGTCTGACATTCTGTCGCGGTCCCGGCCGTGCGTGGCAGGGAGCCATAACTGGTGACGAAGAGGCACGACTCGTCCGTGACGTGGTGTGGCTCTGTCACCAGAGACTGCTGGCACTCACTCACTGGCCCCACCTCATCTCGCCAGAAAACCGAGATACGCCGATCTGGACGAGCCAGGCGGACTACCAAGAATAATATAAATAACAATGGAACCGCTGGCAGAATTCATTCTTCAGTTGAATATATCCAGCTAGATATCCCACTGTCAAGAGTTAAAAGATCCAGATCCTTAGATAACTTCCATGAATTGTTCGAATTCAAGAAACACATTTGCATGATGACTATCGGTACAACTTCAACACGCCTGCGCATTTCTTCTGATTTTGCAATATTGCATCGGAGCACCATCAAGGGGGCGGCCATATTTATTTCCGAATCCCTTCTTCACCACCAAATGTGTGTAAATAGTGAACTAGATTATGAAGCCACAAAAAAGTGGCACAAGTTAATCTTACCACAGTTTCGTTCTACCTGTCTTCACGTGATCGAAAGTTCCATCATCCTAGCCTGATTCTGGGAGATTCCAATGCGCATTACCTACACTGAGGAAGATATTCTGCAAATGCTCGAGGTCCACAAATTGAACCCATTTTAGACGAACGATCGTCAGTTTATCTCAATGACTCTTCTTCAACATACTTTAATCGGTTTCATCGTAGCACCTCTGCAGTCCACCTATCATCGGTATCACCTGACCTTGCTACACACTTATCCTAGGTTGTTCATACTGAGTTGTGTTTTCAGTCATCAGCATTCAATACACTTAAACATACCGTTAACATAAAATGGAGCTAACATTTTATTTTTACTTCCGCTGGAAATTCAGTCACGAAGTGCAGTGAATTTTCAGAGGCTAAATCTGAATGAGATCCAAATCACCCACCAAACTCCTACCCCAGCTTGTCTGAATTTTTATTTCACTTAATTTTTATGCCCGATCCTACATTCCTCGCACCCGTCCTCCCGGAGGAACCAGTCCCCCTTGTGGTCGCCAGCGTGCGCTCACGCGACCGCAACACGGCGGCATGCAGAGAGAACATTCCATCGTTGCCTCTGCGATGGTCATGAAGGGGAAGTAAGGAAGGCACGATTTTAATGTCGTAAAACTACACTGAGTGAAGAGTAGAAATGCATCGCTTGGCAATCGGTTTAATCGTTTTACTTCCTTCACAAAAGTCTGGTCGCTGATCAGAGCGTTTAACCAGAGAAAACCCGTGGTTCGCGCTTTTCCACACTTTAACCGTTAACCAGCAAGCTTACACAAACCCAGTAGATGCAGTAGTTTGCTCATTACTACTCGCATTATCCAGATCGGATCAGTATAACTAGAATACGGTTGATCGCATTCAAATAGAGCTGTTATCCTTTAATTTTATGCCTGATAATTTTTCAACGTACGACGCGCTTTCACGTTATATAAGCTGTAATTTTCTGTCCATCCACAAGTGCTGGAGCATGTCTGATGATCCGAATGCAATTTTATATTCCTTCTTTCGTGATATCTCGGACCCGTCCCTTCCCACCTGAGTTTGGTCATAGTCTTATCGTTCCGATCCTCCCTGGATCGGAATGATAAGACTATGACATTTCGATCCTCCATTCCGATCCTCCCTGGAATGAAATGAACCTGGAAGCTATATAGGGCTTGGCGACCACACTGTAGTCGGGGACGACCAATCCGTACAATCTCAGCTTTGTTGTGAAACTTGCCTGAAACACTGAAAACTCCGGAAAATTAGCATTGCATCTCTTCCAAACTGCGCAGCATATTGATTCAGTTCAACGCCAATTGTCTATTGCCTATTTTCGATTCCGTAATCCGAGCTCACCGCTTTGACCGTACGAAATTTGTTCCACAAATTGTATTACACAAATACTTAGTTCGTCTGCTTCTTTACATATGAAGAATCCGTACTTTGCAGACGGTAAAGCTGGGGCAGCACTTGTCGAACCGGATGTCGCGTCGCATCAAGGGCTCGCCGATATAATAACTGTTTTCTCATGGCAATTATTTGCAATATTCCTATGATAAAAAAAAATTTCATCCGAGCTGGGGTGAAATTGTGAACCATTGTTCTATTGCTAAGCAGAGCTTGCTGCGTGAACCCTGGCCCCACCACCCGATCCATGAATTCCAGTTCAGCGGCAGTATTTAGACCGAATACTTGATGTGCCGTCAATGCACCGACAGGGCCGCCAGATAGCTCGTCCTTATCGGGCCAGCTGTCAACTGACCATTCCAGCCGGGATCTAAATACGAGCGCGCGAAGCGACTCGAACCCTGTGTTGCCAAGACAGGGAAGACCAGTCCAGACCAGAGCTATAACCAACCGAGCTACCGGGACACCATATGTTGATAATATATAATACACCTAAGATTTCCCGAGCAGCCATTTGCTTCGAATCGCAATAAGCTCTTTAGGCGATAGCGAAATACCACAGTGCATCTTACCCAAGGACTGAAAATATTCATAACCTATTGCGGAGCATACTAGACAGTAATTCACAGTTTCTCTGGGTCTCAAAGCACGTTGTGATGGTCGGTAATGAAGCAGGGTATGCGCTGTCTAGGACAAGTATTCATTTAAGCCCACCAGTTTTTCCATGTTCCCCCTCTGTGATGCTCTCTCGAATATTCACTCATGTTATGAGACCTACCTACAGAAGCAACGGGCGCAGAAACCACATCATCACCTGTTCCATATTTAGCCTGTACTCCGACCTTGGCCGGCAATAAACCAGGCGTGTCGTATAAATGAGGTAGTTCTAACGCGCATCCGATTATGTCATACATATATAACCAATTGCCAATTGGTAATGGATAGGCGTATCCGGTATGCAACCATTGCCGTATGCCTCAAATCATTGAGCATTTTCTGCTGAACTATCTCTTGCACTTAACCAATGTAATCCCAGTGCAGCGATACGTCGTTAAAAGTCAAATTCAGGTAACCCTAACGACAGTTCTGAGGAATATGTATATATATATATATATATATATATATATATATATATATATATATATATATATATATATATATATATGCATGGTGGCTTCTGAGCACCAAAATCGAGTGCGTATATTGCATCGGACGTGCATGAGCCGGTTTACCATAAATGCCCCTCAGACAAACAAGCCATTAGTACACATTACGTCCATCGCTTGAGCCCGTAGCATAAACCATGTGCTCGGGAAACGATTCTCCGGTTAACGTAGCTATTCCCAATAGGCCTGCTGGCGCTTGCCCATGGTAAGAAGCAACACACTTGGAAAAGGAGGCAGTAATTGGCCAATGTACCATTTTCCACATTTCACTTTGCCACCTCGACTTTCGTCCACATAAACCGCTACCAATATAACGTTGCCCTTACCATGACCATGCCAGCCACTCTCGTCTCTCTCCCTTGACTGCGCTACTTAGCTAGAACTGAAATATCGCGTCTCATTTCCATTCCGAACTTCAATTAGTCGACTGAATGGCGTCTGAAATTCAGTCGCAATATATTGTCCTTGAAACAATTGTGTTCTGCACACTCCAAGGAATCCCAAAATGTCCATTTTCAACACTTCTAGCAACAGCTTGACAACAATTGTTAGTTCTGCCATGTGCCCCGTAATTAAACTTGAAGATCACTGCATTATTACCGTGGACCAGAATCAGCTGTGGTGGTGGTGGTAGGCTGCAGGGAAATTTGCTCGGAGCACGACTCTTCTGTTACTTCTGGAAGTGACGACACAGGTTTCTGTGTTGTGGCTTCACCAGGCGCAGTGAAGACTTTTTCAGTTCAGCATTTCTGACTTTGTTTTGATAGAGTCGGAGCATAATATCGCACACGATTGCATAGCGATGCATGATGTTGGTGCCAATACTATGAGTGATCTGAAATTGTAGCTGAACCTGCGAAAGAACAAAATGTGCTTAATTAATTTGTTATGGACTCGCGGCAAGTGTCGTGTTTGCATCATTTCGTGGTGTGTGTGTTCAACCTTCAGTTGTATGAATTATAATATACTTAGTGATTCTGAAATTTTCAAGCATTTTTTTTCATGTCATGGTATCATGTTTTTATTGCCATGATTATTTAAACTGATGGATCTTTACTCTGAAAAAAGCCAGTTTCTGTATCCCATGTACATCACATATCAATTATAGATTGTGCTTTTCACACCAAGCATACCAAGGTATAAAAACCCGTTTTTTGCATTCCATCTACACCACATATAAACCCTAGGTTGTGTTATTCACGACAAGCAAGCATACCAACGTATAATCCGTATATTATTTTTGCTGATAAGACGTTTTTATAAGTACTATTCTACATAGATTCCTGGAATTCAGTTCATGTTGTCGATAAACACCACCGGAAATAAAATTGCCGACGTTCGAGTTTTTTTATCTTTTATGATGGCCATCTTTCCTGCGACCAGTATTCAATCGTTGTTTTTTTAACATCTAAAAGTTATGGAGACCAATACCCTTGTGTGGTTGCACCAACACCACTAATGTCTGTAATGTAGCTCAGCTGACCGTACTCCATTGGCACCACTCTACATTGGCACCACCATTTGCAGCGTCACGTTGCCATTGGCATGTGGCGAAAGGTGGCTTCGTGTTTTTAACAGAGTGCAATCTTGTACTGGTATGCGCATATCAGACAAGATGAATAAGCAATAGATGCTCAATTCCCGTTAGCCGTCATGGCTTGGAAACACTGACATATATAGATTACACTGGTCTGCGTGATTTATAAGGTCAAGGGTGTCTCAGTTGTTTTTAGATCAGTTTTTCATGCTGATTCCGAAAATGGCATCCGTTTTGCTCGATTAGCTTGATTTTTTAAATACGTGTTTTCATTCATATGAACCAAAACATTGCTCTGACTGGTTTACTAGTGAATCCGACAGAAGCATAAACAAAGGTTTAAACTCCAAACAGATGGACCATAAGTGTATTCAGAGCGCATCCCAACAGTACACACTACTGCGGAATAAATGGCCTTTTCAGGGACTTCCGACTGTGTTGAGCAGATGGGACATCCCTCTTCAGGCGCCAACAACAGTCCGCCAGAAAGTTCACATCCCACCGACCTTGGTAGCGTTCTTCCATCACCCGTATGTCTTTGTGGAAGCGTTCTCCCTGCTCTTCACTGAAATATCCACAGTTATCTGGGAAATAATCTAGATGGGACCTAAGGAAGTGCATTTCTACCGCCATTCGAGCACCAAGTTGCTGAAAACTGTCCATCAACTCATCGACGACCTTCACGTATTCCGCACTTCTGTGATTACCCAGGAAGTTGGTGATGATTGACTTCAAGGCCAGCCATGCAGAGCTCAGACTGTTACAGACATTCTTCGAATCGAGTATCCTTCATGAGCTCTCTTATCTGAGGACCGTCGAATACACCAGCCTTCAGCTTCTCTCTGCTCACATGAGGACATTTCTGTCCCAAAAATGCAAATCCTCGTCCTTCTTTATCCAGTGCTTTCACAAAATTTTTCATCAAACCGAGTTTGATATGGAGTGGTGGAAGTAATTTTTTCTGGGGTTCAACCAGGGGACGTGACTGCACGTTGTGGGAGCCAGGTTCAAGTGCATGCCTGGATAGCCAGTCGCGTTGTACGTAGTGCCGTTTGTCAGCCCGACTGTCCCAGAGGCATAGAAAACATGAATATTTCGTGTAGCCGCCCTGCAGCCCAAGGACGAGACCTTGAGGTTACCTTGATGATCTGATCTGTGGCTGATCTGTGGTAACCTTGAGGTTACCACAGATCAGCCAACCATGCTCTTTGTAGTTCAAACCAGACAACAAAAGTTCAATGGGGACGAGTACCCTAGGGGTAAGTTGCTCGTCTGACAATCAAAAGGTTGTGAGTTCGAGTCTCACTTGTCGCTACTCTTCGCCCGCGACCAATCGGCGTGAGAGATTGGCGACGCTACATGACTCATTGGTCGATGTGTCGTAAAACCAATAACAAACAAACAAAAGTTCCATGATGTTATGCGTTTCCCTCAGTTGCACGGAGTGTCCAACAGGAATCGACGCGAACTTATTGCCGTTGTTCAGAAAAACTGCCTTCAGGCTCCTACTCGAGGAGTCTATGAACAGCCTCCATTCTGCCGGGCTACACTCTGTACCTTTTGCTTCTACTAGGCCCGCGATGTTGTTGCAGTAGACTAGAGAATGTTCTTCGTCGAAGGTAAAGTATTCTCTTAATTCTTTTTCGCGATTCCGATACAAAAAAGTCGTTTCAGGCGCCAGCAAACGTTTCTCGCGGAGCCGTGAACCCAGCAGCTGAGCAGATTCATTGGACAAGTTCAGGTCCCTCGTTAGGTCATTGAGCTCAGCTTGGTTCAACGGTACCGGTCGATCGTTCTCGGTCGGTTCATATGCACCAGACGTGTCTGCGTCCATTTCATCCCCACTAGAGTCGGAAGATGGCTCGATGTCGACATCGGGTTCATGGATGGGGACATCTGGACCATGAGGGACTGGCTTGATGGCTGATGGCACATCCGGATATTTTACATGCTTCTGTTTCTTTCGATTTACTCCTTTCAGATTTGTCATACAAAAATAGCAGTCGGTGGTATGATCCTTTCCCTCCCGCCACACCATGGGAATGCCACAAGGCATGGATTTCCGGGTCTTGTTCTTCCAGGCTCGTAGGCCTTCCACACATGACTTGCAGCAGATATGAGGGGCAAACGGCTTGTCCTGATCACCAAGTTTCACTCCAAAATATGCGTGGTAACTCTTTTTTACAAAGTCGGTTATTCTCACTTCTCTCCGCTACTGATATATCATACTGCAGTATGCATACTGATACATCAGTGTGTGAGTTGTTTTCTTTGACTTAGTGTGAAAATTTGAGCTAATGGAGAAAAATGGATAGTATTTTCGGATTCAGCACACGAAACTTGTATTAGAACAGCTGAGAAACTTCCGACCGTTAAAAAAAAAAGTTTTGAAACGCAGGCCAGTGTTATCGACGCGGTGGTCAAAATAGAGGTACCACTGTACCGTATTGCATTGTATCAATTTGGGACATCAGGCCTCCGATGAGCTTGTGGTCATCCCACTCGAGGAACACGTCGTCAATTCAGGTCAAGCCAACGAATGTCAGCAAATTGCGTGCATTTATTATCGACTTCCAAAGTCTTGAAAACGACCGCGGAATCACTAGTGAATAGAATTTCGTGCAATCTGCTCGTGGCATGGACAGCTTTTCGTTTGAGTTGCTGTCGCTGCCTGCGGTATACGCTTCCGGTCACACTCGGTCGAATCAATCCTCCGCCGCTCTTCGGCTCTCGCAGCCGGCGAAAATAGTTCGGCAATGACCGGGACGTGCGACATCGCATGGAAGAGGTTCAGCTGTCGATGAGCGGCTCGGAGACGGCGTCGGCGCCGGAAAGCGTGTCCGGAACGGACGCCGGCGGCCGGCGGCTACAGGGCGACGTTGTGTCACAGGTCACGGCAGCCCAGCGGGGCGACGTTGTGTCACAGGTCACGGCAGCCCAGCACGGTGACGTTGTGTCACAGGTCACGGCAGCTGTGCCGCGCTACGGTGATGTTTACGATCGGCTCAGCGTCGTCGCATTCGGGCATGACTCTCGGTGTGATGTTGATCGAGTCGGCCAGCTTCCGTCCGTGTATGGCTGGCAATTCCTGCCGTTGGAATTCACAACCTGACTGTAAGAGCCGCCGGCTGTTAACAAACCGGCGACGACAGATGCCAAATCGGCGTACTTGTGTCGAGCGAGAGCGAACCCAGAACAACTCCTGGCCCGTGCGAGCGTACTATCGAGTAAGCTGTCTAATCCAGCCAAACTAAACCTGCATGCATATGTTTTATATCTAAGATATTAATGTCTCTGTGCAGTATATTTAATCTGGATTGAATGACAATATGATGTTGCTGCTCACACATGGTAACTTAATTAGGAAGTAGTTATGGTCTGTCTATGAAGCGTCAGGTGCAGGCCTTCCTCCAGGGAGGGGTTGAAACGTGGTGTGGCGGGTTTGACGGAAGCGCTACTGGTCCGAGGATCGCGTCAACCTCTGGACGTAGGGCGGACTGGGGTGGGCGGGGCTCTCTCGATAAGCCAATCAGTGACGCAATGGTGGACGGCGTGGAAGGGGGAGGGGAAGTGAAGATACATTCTGCTGTCAACGTATGATTTTTGGTGGACCTGGAAATGCTGATGCGGAAGCACATCTTATATGTGTAGCATTTTTGCAATGTACTGCTATTCGCTGAAATTGTATAATTAGGCCTTAAATATAAGCCCGAAGCTTTGTAATTTTGTCCTCGTTTTGACTGCCGTAGCATTACGTAATCTGTTGTTGGCAACTGTTAGTAAGTCCAATGATTCATAAGTCCAAAGCAATGATTGGTAAGTACAAATCCAGAAGTTTTTGGCTCGGGCTATCTGAGCAATTGGTATATTTTATTGCGTCTTGCATTACGCCGCTAAACAATGGACATGCACGGATGGCGGTTCCCAAAGTAACTTAGTATGCCGTTAGCTTTAAAAAGTACATTTTGAACTTCATCTCGTGGAAATTAATAGACACGCTTCTACCAAAGAGGGGAGGAGTAGCCTAGGGGTAAGTTGCTCGTCTCACAATCGAAAGGTTGTGAGTTCGAGTCTCACCTGTCGGGGCGGGGAATGGCCGAGTGGTTAAGGTGTCGGGCTATGGGTACCAAAGGGGTTTGACTCTAGCGCCACTCAGGACATTTCCCAATCCCGCGGCCCACCGGCGAAACAGTATGGGCAGCGCCATTAGCCGTGAATGTGCATAAAGTGTGTCGTGAACCAACCAAACAAACAAACGAGTCTCACCTGTCGCTACTCTTCGCCCGCGACCAATTGGCGTGAGAGATTGGCGACGCTACATGACTCAACGGTCGATGTGTCGTAAAACCAATAACCAACCGCTTCTACCAAAGCGATGCTTTTTGGAGCCCTAGTTGCAGGCGAGGACAAAATTAACGCAATTCTTTTCCCGTGTATGTGGTGCAACAGTCCATTTGAGCGGCCCTGCCCGGTCCGACCGTCACACTTTTAAAACCGAAATAATTTACAAGAGGTAATTCATTTCTGTTTTTGGGTCTCGAGTTCAGGCCCAGCAAGAGACATTTTTGTTTCTGCCGCTGGTAGTGCAATTTGGCGAATGTATCCCATCCGAAATCATTTGAGCTCATCGGCATATATTGTAGCTTGCATAATTAAGATCCACAGGCGAAGAGCACAGCTCGCAAAACACTCCGTTCCCAGGGGCGGTCCATGGCACCAAAATGAGGTGAGGCAGAAAAATCGCCGGATTTCGACCAGTGTTTTAGTATTTCATATAATGAGTACCCATTATTACTTTATGGTAAAATATTGTATCAACAACTTAATTTCGCGCTGCAAAGTACCAAACATATCACTATCGTTCCGAAGTCAATGGATTTCAACTCTATCCATCCTGTTGAAATGCTTCCGAAATTGCCTGGATGTTTTCATAATAAAGTGGCGGGAAATAAAATTATATTCACATATCATTGAGGTTTTCATATGTCCATTCCATAACCCGAAATGGCTGGCATACGCACACACGCATTGTATATATCATCATTATTATATTATATATATACATTATTATTATTATTATTGTTATTATTATTATTAATTATTTGGGTGCAAAATACATGAAATTAATGGGAAGCCCCACATCGATCGAATGCATGCTCAATGGTACCCCATGTTAAAGGTATAAATTATTAGCACTTGCCCTTCACAAATATACAAAAAGAACACCCCTAGTCTAGATGTACATGAATGCAAGACAATCCTGAAAACCAGCTGCAGGCTCCGTATCTGCATATGGGTGATAAGGGCGTACTATTCCAGCTAGTAAAGGTACATCCGCCGGTAGCCTAAATATAATGTTGGCGCCTTTTCCTGGCCGGATGGGTTCCACCTTCCCATGGGGCCACATATCCCCAGTACCCCTACCGTTGTTTACGCCCCTGCACCGGGTGGGGAGAAATTATGTTGCAACAGTTATCTCTTACTTGCTCCTACCCCTCGATCCCGGCCATGTTCTTCAGTTCGCCTGTCTCATCATACTGCTACTACCCGTGGCACCGCGCGATTCCTGCGGCGCTTGACATGAATGCAGTCAGCGTGGGTCTGAGTGAAAAATCCTTGTAATGAAACGAAAACTCACTATATGGGGAAATGTGCGAGAGGCACATTTCGCTCTGCAGACCGGTGATAGAGCTGTTTGGAAGCTAAGATGCAAATTACGTAAATGTAAATGAACTTCAATTTTCACCATAATTATGAGTCACCAATGCATATTTGTTTCAAGCTTTTCAAGTTTGATATTTTCCAGTGGATGAAAGCATCAATTTATGAAAATAACATACAATACTTCCCAGCTCTACTCAGGTGAGGCATTGCCTTAGTGCCTTACATGGGCCGACCGCCCCTGTGCGTTCCGCAGACACCACGAGGACTGTCGGTTTCTAAACACTTGCACTTGATCAATCAGTTCAATGCTCACCGCTGGTCCAAGTCGACCAGGGCCGACTCAAACTCGCATCCCACTGGATAGCGGCTCGGCTGAGGGACCGATGACGCAGCCGGCGTCGGTCGGGATGACGAAATCGTCGCTGAAGCTGACCGTCGGTGGCAGTCACAACTGTGTGACGACCTTAGTGGCCGGCCCGCGCAGCGCCGTCGCGTCCGTGACACGTGGTACGCCTGCTTCTGTTCTGGGTAGCAATGCAATATTGGGGACCGTGCACCATGCGACAGTCACTCGGACGTCGCCGGATCTCGGCGCCTTTCTGCCACCACATGCGCGAAATATCAGTTGGAAATAATTTCTCGGAAACAATTTTCCAGAACGGGAAGGCGGCCGTCAGATGAAGTCGCAAGTGTGTGCCCATGCTCTACCTCTGGCGTGTGTCTACCGAGAAATTGTCCCAGACACGTCTGGGTCGGACTCAGAAGCCGGCATCATTCAAGGCTGGCCGCAGGGGATTCGACCTCCTGGTGACAGTAAATCGGCCGAAAACCTTTATCTAGGCTGGTTCATAGAAGTTTCACCGCATCGATCTTAGTGATGTCCAGATCACCCCGGCTATCTGGATCACTCGAGCCGCGAGAGCTCTAAAGCGTCCGCTCATCACAACGTTAATCACAGCTAAAATGTAAGTGACCCGAGAACGGTGTCAGTTCAAAATACGATAATGCAGATATAGTGTACTCTCAGTCAAAGCTCCGGCAATCGTTAGTAGATGGCCTAAATGTCCCCATGGTCTCCTCAACAGTCGGAATAATTTTACCTTAGTATCGCAGCAGCATAAGTAGGCCGCAATCCTTCCGGAGAAGGAATAGGAGTGTAAGCAAGTATGCAAACAACACCAAATGCCTAAAGCAAGCATTGTCAAAGAAGACATATGACTGACCACCGATACTTAACCGAAAAAAATGAACATTAAACTAAGAACAAGCTTGATGTCGGCAATCGCGGTCATGGAATCGCAGCGATGCATGCAAAGAATGGACTGAAAATTCGGTTTGGCAACTCCAACAATTTTGAAAGTCTTCATTAAGGCATGAATGTAGATGAAAATATTAAAGATTCAAATATGTACCCAGAAGATATCTGCTGCCCGCACAAATAATCATTGCCGTGAAGCATCATGCAAATTAAGCAGAGGTACATTATATTTTGGTCCGGTGTGCATCCCTCAATTATTATGTATGCACACCGAGGTACACTATACATTATTTACTGAGATTAGCGGAGACATTTCGCCTTCCACAAGTCTTCCGCTTAAACGTTCGGTCCAAGCAATCTTCAGCCTTGTACTGACTGGTGACTACCTTGACTGGAGAAAGGTGAATGTCTTTCCAACCCGTGCCAACTTATCGTAAGGGGATATCAGAATATGCTCGATTGGCTTAAACACGTCACAATTTCATTT
This sequence comes from Imbricaverruca yamaguchii, assembly GCA_034440575.1. Taxonomy (NCBI): domain Eukaryota; kingdom Metazoa; phylum Arthropoda; class Thecostraca; family Neoverrucidae; genus Imbricaverruca; species Imbricaverruca yamaguchii. The sequence continues at coordinate 5,999,522 of JAOTOL010001662.1, forward strand.
GGACATCTGCACCACAAAAATGTGTGAAGATAATGCTAGGTCAGGTTGGGTTAGGTTAGGTTAAGTTAGGTTAAGTTGGTTTAGGAGTGATGTGCTTTCTGCAATGCCTACCATGCATTCAACAACTTGCAATGATATGTTTTTTAGAGCAGAACGCAACGCAAGATGAGATGTGACGTTCTTCTTGTGCAGACTGCGTGCGCTTGTGTAGCGGAACAGTCGCGAACCTTCTTCCCTAGCGTGGATGTCTGTGTGCTGGCAGATGGGCAGACAACATTACTTATGTTTCAATTTCTTGGCACTCTTTCCTTCAGGCGAAACGCCTACATCGTCCTCCATCGTCACCCCACTAAACAAGCGCCGAACTGTAATTGAAAGAAAGTTGCATCCGTTGCAAAACATGCATCCGTTGCCCGTCTCACGCTTCGGCGCTCGGTTGGAGACGAGCGTCGAGCAAGCACGTGACGTCACAACCAATTGCCCACTCAGCGTCCGGTTTGCGATCCCGTGATATGGGAAGCATGTTTGAGCCTTATGTTTTCTTTATTTATACTTGCAAATGGATAAAAGGATTTTCATTACTACAGGTTGGTAAAAAAGTGTTCGGTTCTTTTGTAAATTTTTGGGATAGTAAATCAAAATAGGTATCACCTGCTACCAGTCGATAGATGCAAACTTCTAAAAAAATACTGTTGCTGCCGAACCCAATGCTAGATCATTCTTTCCATGCATCACCGTGGGCCTATGGTTAAATTCGTGAGTTCTTGGCGTTGCATTGGCACACTTAGCATGACCGACCAAACTAGCCGAGTTGTGCAACGGCAGCAGCCCGATTTCTCGCAGCAAGCTTAGGGACAGGTTACCAAAAATTACCACCATAATTATCATTCAGTCGCTGGTGTCCATGCATCTGACCTACGGTTTACTGACCTAGGTCCCAACCAACAGACATGCAGTGAAAGCACATTGATTAAATAATTTATTTGGCCGTGAGAGTCTCACCAATGAGCGTCAAAGACCGCGTCTCCGCTGCTAGAAAACAGCTCGTGTAGTTTGGTTGCAATTCACTAATATAACTTAGGGGACAAGTAGCTTAGGGGTAAGTCGCTCGTCTCCCAATCGAAAGGTTATGGGTTAGAATCTCACCTGTCGCTACTCTTCGCCCGCGACCAATCGGTGTGAGAGATTGGCGACGCTACATGACACAACGGTCAATGTGTCGTCAAAACCAATAACTAACCAACACTAATATAACTTATATAGAGACTGCGCCATCGTGCACAAATTTTGAACGAAATGAAATGTCCGCAAAATCTAAAATATCTTGCAGCATGCCGAGACCACACATTGCAGCTCGAACAACGCGGAGTCTCTAGCCTGCAGAGCTGTAGGTTTATTTGTAGCTCTACAAACCCAGCCGCGCCACCTGGAGGTGATGAGAAACACCCTCTCTGAGCGTGGCGAATATACATGGAACCGTCTCTGAAGTGGTCGGCACGTGGTGAACTCCAGAATACTTTCAGGAAATATACCAACGTTCTGATATCTCGGTCGCGAGTTTATGACTGAATTCGAGTAGGTGCTGGCGTATGCTTTATGGTGCAATATATATATCCTACCTTACATTTTCCAGAGCGTATTGTATGGTGTATTTTATGGTGTTAGTCTCCTTTTTTGCATGAATATACGTACAAATATTTAACGTTCTTGTTGTACTCTCCTTTTTAATGCACTGTCGGTGTTTTATTATATTTGTCGTTGTTGTGCATCCATGATGTGTTTCGTATATATACGCCTATAGGACACTGTGATATAGCAGCCAGAGTTAATTGGATGACATGAAACGCAATGCAATGCAATGAAATGCAACACCAAACACCCCCCCCCCACCCCAAATCAATGAATTGCCCATTGAGTTAATTTTCCCCTCGTTGTGGGTGATGATTATGACAGGCAGTGAAGCTACCACCATCGCTAAAGCCTTCACTAAGCCACCGTCACCATAGCTATCACCATGGAGCTTGGTATAACGCCATTGGTCTTTAAAGATGCGAAATCGGTCACAGAACAGAATAGAAAGTTGTGCTAGCGTTTCTGATGAATATTTGGGTTGTTCAATGAATGTCGTATTCGTACCGCACTTGTTGCTGATAGCATCGGCAGCATCACGGACAGCATCACCGGCAGCAGCATCACGGGCTCTTGCATGTCTCTCTTCGGTCTCCAAGCCAAAGCAACCTGGTCAAGTTTTTCACACTGCATCAAGCTTGAAAATGATATTCCCACAACTCAGTTATCACGGCTTCCCCTTTTTTCCACTTATCGAGTCTGATAATACGGGTCTGAGAATGACCCGCAAAAATCATGGAAAATAGTTTCGTTCGGTTTCATTTCGTTTTAGAAGATACATCCTCTAGAAAGTAGATAAACTAGTTTCGTTCGACTTCCTCTCGTCTCATCATCCTCTACATAGAGGATGTATCCTCTACATAGAGGGTGCATTCTCCCCATAGAGGATACGTCCTCTATATTCGGGATATATCATCTGCATAGAGGATACATTCTCTACATAGAGGATACATCCTCCACAAGGAGGCTACCTCCTCTACATAGAGGATGCATCCTCTAAGACGAAAGGAAAGCGAATGGAACCATGTTCTCTTACTTCTGAGCTTATTTCTAGGACCCGTACTATCAGACTCAATAAGTTGGATAGTCCAATATAAGCGCTTGAGCTCATTTCCATGTTTCCTTGCAGATCACGCAACATCCTTGCTCAGATCGTCGCCTTCCTCTGATTTGTGTATGACCATCTTGAAACAAATCTCCTCTGGATTTCTACACGTCACTTTGGGTACATTTGTCTCGGTGATTGATGCAAATCAATGCACGTGCTCGCCCCGAACTGGCTAAAGGGCCAGGCGCTCAGTTTCCTTCCTTTAGAATTATACCACCTATTTTAGTCAAACAATCTATAAAGTTTCTTAGAAGCCGAGGACAGTTCTTCCCTGATGCAAATTCTTACACTTTGTATCATGCCGCCTGCTGGCATCAGATACTTCAAGTTCCTGGAACGTATTATGTGAAAGTTCCCACACTGCACGCGTGCAATCAGGCATACTTGTCCACTTGGCTTCCTTAATGAAGTTGCTGGACTTCTTCCTGATGGCATACATCGATCCGCATAGCAAAATGTAATGGTCGTCCTGCGAGAACCATGTACAAAAGTTACAACTTACATAATGCTAATTTTGTTGACGCTGCTGTGCAAACTGGAAGTTAACAGCTGCCTGCGTGGACCAGTCACCACCCTGTCTCCCATGCTGATCTCGCATACAGTAGGGTGTCGGTCGATATTTTTGTGTGTGTGGGGTTATTGGGCGATGATCAATCCAAACATATTTAATGTTGTTGGCAAATAACACCAAGGTCAGTTGGCCTAGATACTAATGCATGTTTGGTTGCAGGCATTCGTTTTGTAAAACCAGCCTGGCAAGCATTTATATGAAGTTTATTCCATCGAAATGGTTGGATATGAAATGTTTGATACCTAATCACAGCGGCGAGTAACAGGCTTGGATGTTTTCTCAAATATTGGTGACAACAAGAAATGATTCCTCAGCGGATGAGATAATTGCCATTCCTCTCCGTATTTTTTAATGCATTCCTCATTATCAAGTTCGAGGTAGCGATGGTGCAGGTATTGCTGCAGGTAGGAGGCCTCCAGTTTCGGCAAGCTCAGCAGTTTTGGATTTCGCATTAGCTGTGCAGGCTCCTGAACTCTGGAGCTGGTCAAGTGGCAGGTTGTCAAGGTTGGTAGCCACGTGGACTGCGCGTTTTTCTCGTGGCCGCCAGGTGTCGGGCTTAGTGGCGCAGTATTTGGACGTCGTCGCCACCATTCGGCATGAGAGATTGGCCACTCTGTACGGAGCACGCACCTAAGCGCAAACTAGAGGAACCCAATGTTCTTCCTCACGGAATAAATTGTCCTCAGTTCGCTCCGAGTTACGGCTTGTATATTCTCATCTCTTTCTGACAAAGCTCCCCTCATATGTCCAGCTTCTATAACCGCACCCCGCAAGAAACGTACAACTCTAGCGCAGTAGAAATTTGGATCCAGATGTAATATTGTATTGGCGCTTCAATATTGCGCAACTGTGTATTTTCCCGGTCCATGTATGATTCCTTGTGCTTACCTCTTGTGATCCGCTGAAGTTGCGGTTGGTAACTATTTGCCACCGAATGTATCTCTGAGCGTGACATAGGTACACTCATACTGCTTATCTTCTGGCTTTCGTTCCGTTCCACGTGCACGAGAGCACGCTCGAGATCATTGCACGCAGCATTTGCGACTTCCGCGAAGGGAAGAGTCCACACATACCCACCAGCCCATACCGCGGCTCGGATTAACCGCCGTCACCTGTCGGAAGCGACGTCTGGCGAGTGGAACGACCGAACTGGTTGTTCTGTGGTGGCAGCGTCGGTGTCAATCAATACTAGGATGGCGGCAACGAGAACGAATCCGGCAGACAGCTTCGGGGCGCTCAAACATCGGTGAGGCTGGTGTGAACACCCGGCCAATAAATACTATGGAGCGGCAACGCCTGGCGTTCTGCATGACACGTCCGCCGACGACGCTATACGACACGTCGACGGACGTTAGTTTGTGTCACGTCTGCGGTTGCCCTTGTACGACACGTCAAAGGACTCCCCTGCACGACACGTGTACGGCCTCCCCTGCACGACACGTGTACGGACTCCCGTGCACGATGCGTCCCCGGAGTTCCCTGTAGAACGTTGGAGAACGCTCCCGTAAACCACGTCGACGGATGTTCCTTTGCGATACGTCTTCCCCAGTACATGTTGACGGACCCCCCTTTTCGACACTTCCGCCCCTGTACATGTGGACGAACACTCATTTACGACACTTCCGCCTCAATACATGCGGAATGACTCTCCTTTACGACTGGTCCGCCCCAGTACATGTCTACGGACGCTCCTGTACCGACAAATTCCTGAACGCTCCTATCCGACTCAGCACCAAACTCTCCTGTACAACGTCACCGAACGTCGTTGTACAACACCAAACTCTCCTGTACAACACGTCACCAAACGCTCCTGTACAACAGTAGACGCTCATGTACAACACGTCACCAAACGCTCCTGCACATCACGTCACTTAAACTCTCCTGTACAGCATGTCACCAAACTCTCATGTACAACACGTCACTCAAGCTCTCCTGTACAACACGTCACCAAACGCTCCTGTACAACACGTCACCAAACGCTCCTGTACAGCACGTCACCAAACTCTCATGTACAACACGTCACCAAACTCTCCTGTACATCACGTCGCCAGACTCTCCTGTACAGCACGTCACTCAAACTCTCCTGTACAGCACGTCACTCAAATTCTCCTGTACAACACGTCACCAAACGCTCCTGTACAACACGTCACCAAACGCTCCTGTACAACACGTCACCAAACTCTCCTGTACAACACGTCACCAAACTCTCCTGTACATCACGTCGCCAGACTCTCCTGTACAGCACGTCACTCAAACTCTCCTGTACAGCACGTCACCAAACTCTCATGTACAACACGTCACCAAACTCTCCTGTACATCACGTCGCCAGACTCTCCTGTACAGCACGTCACTCAAACTCTCCTGTACAGCACGTCACTCAAACTCTCCTGTACAACACGTCACCAAACTTTCCTGTACAACACGTCACCAAACGCTCCTGTACAGCACGTCACCAAACTCTCCTGTACAGCACGTCACCAAACTCTCCTGTACAGCACGTCACCAAACGCTCCTGTACAGCACGTCACCAAACTCTCATGTACAACACGTCACCAAACGCTCCTGTACAACACGTCACCAAACGCTCCTGTACAACACGTCACCAAACTCTCCTGTGCAGCACGTCACCAAACTCTCCTGTACATCACGTCGCCAGACTCTCCTGTACAACGTCACCAAACTCTCCTGTACAGCACGCCACACAAACGCTCCTGTACATCACGTCACTCAAACTCTCCTGTGCAGCACGTCACCAAACGCTCCTGCACATCACGTCACTCAAACTCTCCTGTACAGCACGTCACTCAAGCTCTTCTGTACAACACGTCACTCAAACTCTCCTGTACAACACGTCACTCAAGCTCTCCTGTACAACACGTCGCCAGACTCTCCTGTACAGCACGTCACCAAACTCTCCTGTACATCACGTCACTCAAGCTCTCCTGTACAACACGTCACCAAACGCTTCTGTACAACACGTCACCAAACTCTCCTGCACAACACGTCGCCAAACTCTCCTGTACAATGTCACCAAACTCTCCTGGACCGCACGCCACCCAAACGCTCTTGTACATCACGTCACTCAAACTCTCCTGTGCAGCACGTCACCCAAACGCTCTTGTACATCACGTCACTCAAACTCTCCTGTGCAGCACGTCACCCAAACGCTCCTGTACATCACCGAACTAGCGTACAACACGTCACCAAATGCTCCCGTACAACACCAAACTCTTGTGCAACACGTCGCCAAACGCTCCTGTACAGTACGTCACGAAACACGCCTTAGGATATGTCGTCGGACGCGTGTATACGTCACATACGCTGTACACGGCGACGGGCGTGCAGGCACGCCTTGGTCACTGTGGCCTGCCATGATTACAGGGTACTACCACGCCGGTGTTCGACTGATGGTTGGTAGACAATTGGTGGCGATTGGACGAACAATCAAACCGGCGTGCATGCAGCTGGTCTTTGTGATTTAGTACCTTCAGCGAGTGTGTTTTGTTTTGTGTTATGCATTGTCTATGCAGCGTCTTCCAGACAATCCAGAGCTGACTAGGTCGTCAATAATAATGCGGAGAAAATAGCTCTGGTGTCACTTTTGTCTTGCGAAGCGATTGTAGCCGAGTCGTGCTGTAGGCACTACCGCAGGCCTTGGAGGAGAGGGCAAAACTCCGCTTGAAGTGGTTAATTTCCATATGAGGCTCATGACGCTTATATTCCAGCCCATTCAAGGTACACGCGGATGGCACAGTTGCCCGGTTTTCCCCTGTCCGTGCGGAACTGCGTCTAAGATTTGAAAGGTCGGAGCGTGTGTGGAGTATGCAGTATGGCGCTTGGGGTTGTCACCACTCTAACGTTGTGGAAACAATTTTTTATATGAAATAACTGTCTCATTGTTGCGATAGCTGTGGCATATTCAGGAACAGTGACATCAGAGTTGGCGGCCAGCTAACAATCTCCCGGCCATCTAACAAACTCCCGACCACCTAACAAACTCCTGACCACCTAATAATCTCCAGGATAATCGTACCAGATCTGAGAAATGCAAGCTCTCGGTAGGGGACTGCTTGTCACCCGTCACTATTTCCCCCTAAGTAAAATAGAGCCGAGTATGAGTCAGGGCGTTGCACACCGGGTGGACAATTCACACGGCACGCACACTTCATACTGTCTGCCAATCATTACCATACAGGGCACATCAAATATATAAAGTTCCCGAATAGTTTAGCATCGCCAACTTCGAGGTGGAATTGTATCCGATCTATTTTGCACAAATCCACAAACAGAGCACAGAGTGCAGCCTTGTTTCATTCAAATCTATCGGCACCTCATCTGGACATTGCGCATTCTTACGAGGATAGAAATCGTCGCTAAGTTTGAATACGGGGTGCTACAATTTCACAAAAAGCACTTTGGGTTGGAAAAGGTGATCGAAGATCAAATGAAGGTCGACGGCCTCGCATAACTTAAGAGAGGAAATCAATTCGGGAGGGTATGGCGTCATCTGAAAATCGGTTTTTAATTAAGTGTGCATTATATGGGCGAAAGTAGTAAAAGACAAAGCCGCGATGTCCGTTAAGCCTAATATCAGCAATTTCAAGGTGGCTTCACGTTAAATATATTTTGTGCCGAGCCACAAAGGAAGCACAGAATACGAAACACATAAAATGCGGCACGAAACAGACATGACATCATAAATTTGTGACCTAACATTGCCTGGCCATTCCACAACGAAATAGTTGCAAACAAGACATGATAAGCTGTACGAAACGGCGGCGAGTCGCCGTGCACCGTTTTGCAGTGGTCGTAAATCAGGCCGCTTTGAGTGACATCAGCGTCAGTCGGACAGCGAGGGTAACTATGTTCCCACACCCCACCGCCTCCGCCACCGCTGCCGCACCACTTCGTGAGACATCAGCGTCTGTCGGACAGCGAGGGTAACTATGTTCCCACACCCCACCGCCTCCGCCACCGCTGCCGCACCACTTCGTGAGACATCAGCGTCAGTAGGACAGCGAGGGCAACTATGTTCCCACACCCCACCGCCTCCGCCACCGCTGCCGCACCACTTCGTGAGAAAATCCACGGGTGCTTATAACAATCACCGCACACGCACGCTGTGAGGCCCAAACCTGATGCGACACCGCATCGGCGCTTGTTCGGTGCCGCGAGACACGTGACGTCGGGAGCGGCGTGCCGGCGTGCCGCGTGACGTCAGAACGGCGCTGAGGTCGGCGCCGTCGCCGCGCAAACGGCGCTCGTTGCAACGTCTCCAATCGGCTCTGTTGTGGCCGGTCTCCGGGAGAAGTTGGCGCAAGTCGATGCGCGCCGACTGTTTGGATAGGGGTTGCCACGGCGCCAACGCGTTTTGCGGCGCAAACAGCAATTACCGGCGGCAGTGGGCTGTGCCCCCGCGCGCGAAAAAAAAAACAGTCTGCCGTACCGATCGACGGTGCCGGCGCCGCACAGACACCCAAACGGAGGCTGACAGTCAGTCAACTTCTGTGGCCGACACGCCGTCGGACAGCAGTGCCGGCGAGGTCCGAGCCGGGCCGCTTCCTGGTACACATTACCGCCGTGTGTGGCTTGCTCATCTGAGCCAGCCGGCCGCTTCCGGTCCGGTCGTCACAATTCTGAGCCGTTAATAAATGGCTTTCCAGCGTTTGAGATCTTAATTCTTCCAAGAATAATTCGACGTATTTTTCTCAACTTGATATTAGCAGCCTTTAGTGTCATATTTCTTTAAACTATCGTTTAAAGAAAATGATTGTATTACTTTGGAGTACGTCGGTCACGTACTCCAAAGTAATACGCTTGGTGTCGTTATGTCACGTGACCTGCGTGCCCCGAGGCCGGGCAACTACGTGGTCAGTGCCACTCCGATAGTGGAAACGCTGTAAAACCAAAAAAAATGACGTGTGCAACGTTGTACTTATGAAAATGTCGGCATAATACATTTAAGATTGAGATACACATCACAGCTTCAAACGGCGTTAGCTTGTTTTTGTATAGCGTATCGAGTCCTCTCTTCACTCAGAGTCACCTGAGCTCTTTTTAATTTTTGACAATTCTTATCCCAGTGTTCCTTATGAATTAACTTTCGTACTTTTTGTTCAAGACTCTAATAACGATGGTTGAAGAATATCCGTCAGTTTGCGGATCGACATGATCATGTTGATAAATAACTAGATCGGATTGCACGGATATTCTACTGTACTGTTCGTAACACCCTAATATTTACCCTCCCTCGTCCAGGCCCCCACAGACGCCTTGTACCGGTAAGCAAGGCGGAAGATATCACACGATAGGGATGCATCAAGGTACTGGTACAGGCAAAGACGATACGACGGGCACTACCAGGCAGGGAGAATAACAGGACAGAAGTCACAGCGAGGCAGGACATAGCAAGGCATATTGCAGGGAAAAACAGCGGACATTTTGAGGCATGGGCAAGACAAAGGGCAGGACAGAACAATTCAATGCTGGCACGAAGTAACGAAGAGTAAGGAAACTTAGAAGACGTGGTAGGACAGAAGGCATGCCAAATACAAGGTCAGGAACTGTACGGGTAGTACACGGCGGCATACCTGGCAGTGGGCAAGTCATAATAGAAACCGTCAGCAAGATTAACATCAATTAATTTCCATCGATGGGTTTTACATTTCCGCTGGTAGAGACTTGTCAAGTCATATCCAACGGGTCATCATCGTGGGACTGTGGGACTCAAGCAGCCTACTCTTTGCATGTAGAATATTGAGCCACACAGCAGGCTGAGTGATGTGAATACGCGACAGTCCATAAGCACACGTGTTGGCGGCCTGACGGTGGCTACCCGACGGCGAGGTGGCTCGAAATATGATCCTGCCACGTTCTGCGATTCCGCAGATCACAGCACGAAAGAAAATTCAAATGGAGTGAATGACAATAGAATGGCTGCCCGCGCTGCAACAACACCGCGGGACTGATATCAGTCGGGAGTGCGGCTGACGTTCCTCAGCTACTGATGAACCTCAGCGGGATGCTGGGCTAGCGATCCTCAGCGGGGTGCTGGGCTGACGATCATCAGCCGCTGATGAGCCTCATCATCTGGCGATCCTCAGCGGGGTGCTGGGCTGACGATCCTCAGCCGCTGATGAGCCTCATCATCTGACGATCCTCAGCGGGGTGCTGGGCTGACGATCATCAGCGGGGTGCTGGGCTGACGATCATCAGCCGCTGATGAGCCTCATCATCTGACGATCCTCAGCGGGATGCTGGGCTGACGATCATCAGCCGCTGATGAGCCTCACCATCTGGCAATCCTCAGCGGGATGCTGGGCTGACGATCCTCAGCCGCTGATGAGCCTCATCATCTGGCAATCCTCAGCGGGATGCTGGGCTGACGATCATCAGCCGCTGATGAGCCTCATCATCTGGCGATCCTCAGCGGGATGCTGGGCTGACGTGCAACGGACACCTGCACGTTTGTTGGCCCGGCACCTGTACTGGCTGTTCGTTTGGCGGACCCCTAGCCATATTTTGAACCCACATATACCCTGGCTGTATGTGCATTGGGCCGATAGGCGTAACTAGGCGTAGCTAGGTGTTGGTTTGAGGAGATATTAGGTGCACAGGGTGACATGGTGGCAACTGTACCAGGACCTATGCATTATATTATATATGATTATACAAATATATTTATGACTTCATTGGAAAATGTTGCCTACGTATCCACGGAGCGACTTTTTTCAAAGCACATACAAGTCGCAATGCACCTTTATGTTTACATGTACACAAAAGTACATCGCACGTCTGCGTGTAGTCTGAAAAATCCGCTCAGGCGAAACGTCAGCATAGTTTTCCAATCGAAAAATAAAAAGTAAACAAATGCACCCAATTGTATAATATATCATAGATAGATCCCTTTGCCACAATAAAGCATACATGCGCCGACATGCGTACTGGCCGGGCGCTGTGATTGACACCCACTGACTGTATGTTGGGACCAACACATACTGTCTGTATGTTTGGACCAACACATATTGGCTGTATGTTGGAATTAACACATACTGGCTGTGTGTTGGAATTAACACATACTGGCTGTATGTTGGACCAATACGCACTGGTTGCATGTTGGGACCACCACACACTGACTGTATGTTGGGACCAACACATACTGTCTGTATGTTGGGACCAACTCATACTGGCTGCATGTTGGGACCAACACACACTGACTGTATGTTGGGACCAACACACACTGGCGGTATGTTGGGACCAAGACGCACTTGGTGTATATGCGTGGTGGTGGCTATTGGTTTTATGACACTTCGGCCGTCAAGTCATGTAGCGTCGCCAATCTCTCAGGCCGATTGGTTGCGGGAAAATAATATGGATGGGTGAGGCTGGAACCCACATTCTTTCCATTGTGAGGCGGGCAACTTACCCCTAGACCAGTGGCGCCGCCACGAAAATCCTCAAGGGGGCAAGTTCGGAAGGTGGCCTCCTGCTTCCCGAAAAGGGGCCTCCATTGTGTTAGGGTCTCCTATTATTGTAGGCCCTTAGTATGGTTCGGGAATGGGAAACATGATTTCATATTAATGTACTGTTTGTTTTTGGCATGGTGCATTATTTACTCAACACGCAATAACAATAATCTTCATTTTTCGCTGAAAACTTGGCCATACCAGGGTATAAATGACTAATATGTGGATAAATACCTAAGTGTCAAAACCAACCAACGTCTCAATGATTTTTCTTACAAAAGAATCTTGGCGCCGCCCTCTAGATTGCAGCGAGGCTGATGCTAAGCATATCTTACAGATACCTCCCATTGATCAAACCACTTTTATGTCCTCCAAGAATAACGGAATATAGCTAGATTCATCACTACTGTTATTAATTACCACCAGCTTGATGCCCTAAGCAAGGCTTAAGCGATCATTTCTCAGTCCTAGGACGATAATTTCGCGAAGGTGAAAACAAGAAGTGCGCTACATTACATTGGTTTTCTGATCGGAATCTTAGGAATTTGCGAATTTTTGTAATATTTGGTGCTGGCTGCAAGCCACCTGTCAAACAAACTAAAATAACAAATTATTCGGGAATAAATTCACGCGCCTGGGATTTCGACCGCTACTTTGTCAAAGGGGACCTTTCGAAATGAAATGATTAGTGATCAACTGAATTCGCCTGTGGAGGGGCCTAATCTGCCAATATCTTTCCCGATTCGTCGGATTTCAACCTTAACTTCTCCACCCAATTCTACTGTTTTATTTTGGTATCCCTTGATAAACCACCTCACACTGCTGAAATTGCATCTATACCACAACAACCGGATCGGTATACGAAAATGTCAAGCTGGAGCCCTCCAAAATTATCAGTGATTCTCTAAAAATCAATGTCAGTGTCAGTAAAATGGCTCTGGAGCACAGAACATATATACAGATGCCTTCACAAATTGTGTACGCCGCCGAAAAACATGCAGAATCTCGAAAAATCGAGATGGGATACAAATACATGGCCCCAGGGTCTCGAAATGTCGGGCCGGAATTCGGACTTTTGAGATTAACAAATCAGAACAGATCCACAAAAAATGCGTTGAGCCCGAAAACGCGCTGGGAACCACGCGCCTGGGAGCGATAAATCAGGCTGGGACACAAGAAATGGGACACAACAAACAAATCTGCGTTAGAAACCCCAAATAAATACAGCGGGACCCCAAGAGCACAACGGAGGCCGAAAATACAACTGATGCTCTAAAGCGCACAATCTCCCAAAAGGCGACAGGGTCTTAAAACATGCGTCGCAGACCTAAATAAACATACATGGAGCTCTGAAAAAGTGCACTGGAAGCTCTCAAGGCAGGCAGGGACCATGCTAACGCACAAGGGCCTGATAAAAAGTGGCTGGAACCACAAAAGACAAAATGGTTCCAAAATCGAACAAAAGGACCAATGAAACAAAACTTAAATAAGCATATCGGAATTTTCGAAAATGCCCTGACTCGTAAGAATATCCTCGGTGCATAAAAAGCAGCAAAACCCTAAAACGACCAGGAGTTTAGAAAACGTATTAAACCCCTAACTTGAATTAAAAATATATTACCCATCACTTTGAAATGTAAGATTTCCGAATTTCAGGCATTCCAGTTCATATCACCCGGTCGCCACGACGCCAACGTCCGAGCACGTGCGCGCATTCGGCGCATTCGCAACATTTCGTGCGATGCTACGGTTTCTGCTAAGCCTTCTGCTTAGCAGATTCCGCTCAGCTTTGACGCACCTGATATCCTTGCTGCTATCTTCTCAGAATGGTTGTCGAACCGAGGCCCTTCCCTAGTGTTCTTTGTTGGACCAGCTGCGTCTTTCTGCGCAGCGGCCTAATGGATTTTCGAAACCTCTCCTCGTTTCAGTGTGTTGTTGCTTTCTTGGGCACCGATGATTTTTGTACGTGTCCGGGCGTTTTCGAACATCCCGATGTCTTCATTTAGCACGCACACGTTCGGGAGGGGGGTGGGCAGATATCTGCCCCTCCGTTTTTTCCTAATTTTCCGCCAAACTAATCGGGTTAGCAAGGCCAAACCTAACATAGCTGCCCACTCGTCTTTTCCGCATATACTCATACATTTTTTACCCTGGGGCATCTCAGGTCAAGTCACTGGGTCAGGCGAAGTGACACAACTACACTCGGAGTTCTAGGTGGCATAACTTCCACAATAATTGGGCGATTGATTTCAAACTTATAACACGTCATGATCTTATCAGGGGCCATAACATATATATCGTTTTTTCATAGCATTGACCTGAGGCCAGGTCGCGGCCATGGCTTCCCCATTATAGGGCTATGGTAAAATATACAAATGTTTCCTGGTTACATAATTCCTCTAGGAATGACATTACAACGGTTGTGGCTTGTAGTTTGAAGCTATGCTCAATGTTACCGCTGACATTTTTGTTCAGTGACCTCACCAAGGTCATCTGAGGTCATCTGAGATCACTACGCATTTCTGCGCATTATATCGCACTGCATCAAGCTAGAAGGGTGAAATAATCGGCATTGTGCTTGTATCGCCAAGACGTTTCGATTGATACATTGCATGCTCTCCCTAGGCTACTTTATGACCTTGACCCGAGGTCATAGTTCGGTTAACCTGACCTTACATCACACCGTCTATTGCCGGTAGTGCATTTCAAGGACTGTCGAATAGCGCTCGCCGTTTGTTTCTACCTGTTACAGGTCCTGAGATATGTGTCAATATCTGAGTCCCACCTGATCTAGTCGAATTTGACCTATGATGACCCAGTGACCTGAATGTTGATTTGAGCGGAAAAAATACCGAAACACTTTCGATAGAGGCCGTCACCAGCTATCCAACGCCGTTTTCCGTTTGTTGCTAGCTAGCATAGTTCTAGAGATCTTATGGGGGCAGACATCTGCCCCCCCCCCCCCGGACATGCGAAATTGGTGCGGACCTCCGGACGTGCGAATGTTAACACCCGGTGCTTTTGTTCCTTTTGGAACCATGTTGCCATTTGCGGCCCCAGCCTCTTTTCAGGTCCTGGTGCGTCCTTTTGACCTCTGTGCGCCATAAGAGCTTCTTGTGCATTTTTTTTTAGGGGTCCAGGTATGTATATTTATGACTACAACGCATGCGTTAAGACCGTGTCGCTATTTGGGAGACTATGTGCGCTTTGGAGAGCCAGTTTTATCGTCGGCCCCCGTTATGCCCGTAGGTTCCTGTTGTGTTTGGGGGGCTTCTGACGCACAATTGTGGTGCTCCAGCACGATGTTGTGACTTCGGTGTAGTGCTTCTTAGTCCCAGCGCGATTTATCGCGCCCAGGCGCGTGGCTCCGGGGACCCAACCCCAGTTTTCTGGGCTCAACGAGATTTTTGTGTTTTTTTTTGTTGTTGTTGTAAACTCCGAATCCCAGCCTGACTTATGGAGTCCTTGGCGCCACGTTTTTGCATCTCACTTTGATTTTTTTAAGATACGGTATGTTTTTCAGTGCCATACGCAATTTATGAAGGCATCTGATTACATGTCCGGCGCTCCAGAGCCATGCTCTTGAACAGGACATTTATTTTGTTAAATACATTCTTATTTTGGAAGGTTCCAGCTTGATTTTTTTCGGATACAGATTTCGTTTTGTGGTCACACTGTTCTTACCTGTGGGGCTAAACGCCACTTTTGTGGAGCTTCGACGGGACTACCGATGGGAATTGTGGGTCCCAAGTGCGATATTTTGAGGGACAGATTTGAGTTTGTGGGAAGCGTTGTACTTAGCTGTTGCCCCAACGCGATTTTGGCGGTTCCTATTGCAAGTTTTCAAGCCTCGGAACGAGTTTTCGGGGGCCCGAAGTACTCATTTGAAGACCCCTGCGCGAATTCTGGTGGACCGACGCGACTTTTGGTGGACCCAGCGCGAGTTTTGGAGCACCGGCACGATTCTTGGGAGCTTATGACTCAGTATAGAGGGGGGCATTTGCCCCTTTGATATGCCACTGCGCCCACTAAAGGAGTATATTTTTGTCCCAGAGTATCACATTCCGATTAATAATTAATTTTTGGAGCAGCTGCAACTTTTTGGGTCCGGCGCGCCCTTCTGGTCCTCCAGGGTGATTTTCAAGGGCTGCGATGAGATTTGTTGTATATAGTCCAAGGTGATATTTTGGGCCCCGACGTCATTTGCTTGGATCAGTAGCGCTAGCTTTAGCTGCTTCGACACTTTTTTGGGTCTAAAACGTTTTAGGTGTTTTGGCGTCATAGCTGGGCCCCAGAGTTGGAGTGTTTTTGTGTTTTTTGTGTGTTTTTGTGGGTGTTTTTCAGAGTTTGACCATGTCCGGAGTGGCTGACGGTAATCGGCTGCGCAAATGCATCGGCGGTGATGTGCTCGGCCTTGCATGTCATCGGACCGAACTGTTGGGAGTTCCAACTAGTTAATTATCGAAACTGACAGGATCCTTGGTCTGGCTGGCGAGAGAACACATCAGGTGAAGGTAGCACAGCAAAGTAGATGAACAGAAGCTATGATAAATCCAAAATGTTTTTTGAGTAGTTTATCTTATTGATAATGTGGCGTCGCGCCGACACGCACGTCTGAGCCAAGCTATTGAGAGGCACAGCTCTGGCTGTGTCCGATAAACTCAGGGATCTATCTAACACGTCATTGACACCGTTAAGAAACTCGCATGAAGCGCAGCCGTTCATTGTCTGAGCAAACAATTGAACAGTATAGACTGAAAGGCAGACGGCCGCTGTTCGACAGGAACTTGTTGACCCTATTTGGCTGCTCAATAGCTGTTCAAGACAAGTCATGACATCCTGGCGGTTCAATTGTTGCTTATCCAGACAGTTCGACGTAACCTGTCCAAGGCGGGTGGATTGTTCCGAGTTTATATGGCCACGGGTGCTGGTCAAGTTTGCTCACATCAAAAACGGGATTAATGTTCTCCTTCCCACTCACATGCGTAATTGCTTGCCTCGTATTCGGCGGGTTAATGTGGACAATGGCTTCTGGAGCTATATTCTGATGCCGGCGAGGTGGCAATGCGTATTTTATCTTTTCAATTACGCTCTCAGCAGGACGACATTAATTGTCCGCACTTTCATGTGGTCGACTCGTTTCGGACATTAGCGTTATTAGCGGCCATCGGTGTCGTCGCGCGCCTAGATGACTCCACGACCCGGCTGCTGGCCTTCGGCCGAACCGGGTGGTGAGGTCAGATGAAGTAGCCTGGTAGTGAGCTTAGCCTGGAGAGCGGAAGCAAAGCAGCCGAGCCGCTTGCAATGTTGGACCTCGGCGCTGGCGTTATTTGCTCATCAGCACGGTGACCGGGGCCGCGTGAACCGTTCTGTGGCGGCATATGACGGCCGCTGCTCATGGCCGTGATGGGGCGCGTCGTTTCCGCCAGCGTCCGGTGAGTCGGGTGAGAGGACGGCGACATGGACACGCCTGACATCAGCACATACTATATGATCAATATGATCGATGCGCCCTAAAGGCCCCCACCGCCAGACACCAGCACACCTGTTGGTGCGACTCGTGCGCTGGGGTCACCTGTTACCTCGGAAACGTCAGTGACATGGACATGTCACACACCAACAGACCTGTTGGTGCGACTCGTGCGCTAGTGTCACCTGCTACATTGGCACCGTCAGTGACGCCCGCTCGAGGTTGGGTGCGGCGCACAGACTGCCGGTCGGCACGCTGAGCACGTCAGGCGGCTGACGGGTCAGCTGTCGAGTGGCGTGATTAGTCGGCCGACACGGGGCGGACACGTTGCATATCTGTGCACCTTTGTCTCCGAAATTAGAGGGCGGTGAGTGTGGGGAATCAAGTCTGCACATAGGAAGAATGTGGACCCCGGAAATCCTTGTATTTTTGGAAGTATCAAAACGATACTGCATTGCGAGCCATTGTACTCATAGTAATAGTGTAGCTATAGAGAATGAGTTTGCAAACATGCTTAGGGTCTGGTGCCCTTCCATTTCTGATCACTCTACAACATGATTTCAAGTTCTGCTGGCGCAGAATTTCTGCTCAGGGTACCGTAATTTTGTCACGCTTTGCTGTCATGGCATTTCAGTTCCGGCTACACTCATCACCCGCAAGGGTCAGGGGAAAGTCCTTTTGAAGCAGATCGCAAAATGATAAATAGCTGCTCGGTATCGTCTAATTGCATGCTTGTGGCGAGTGTGATCAAGATCAGTTTTTCATTTGTGCGCTCACCAAGTTAGCCAGTCTGCAGTGCAGTATTTGAGGGACAATAGCTAAGTAGTTTTCGTCGAACGCAGCTGTATATATATATATAATATATATATATATATATATATATATATATATATATATATATATATATATATCCACCTATAGAATGTCCATCCGGTGAAGTTAGCTGAAGCAAGTCCAGCGATCCGTCGCCGGGTTTGCTGAAAACCATCGTGTATTTCCTTGGAATTCCATTATACCCATTATATAATTTCATTATATAACACGATGAAAAAAATGTGTTCTATAGCCACCTCTGCCGACTCCCCGAACAACAGTAGGAGCCTGTTCAACAGAGAGCGGTAGCAGCATCGCTGGTCGGCCCAGCAGGCCCCCTCACCCCCGCTGGATGTGCGACGTGGACCCCCCCCCCTGCTTCCCTCTGGCCGATCCCAGCCGAGGCGGCTGCTCGCTCGTGCCCCCTCCCGCCAAGACCGCCGGACACTCTCGAGACTGAATCTAGATCCGACGCTGCTGGCGGGATCTATTTGGTACGATATTAGGAACTTCACGTTCTGAAGGTGACGACAAGTAAAGGTGCTGGGAATCAGCCAAATTCTGGAGAAGATGGGGTTTGTACAAAACAAGAGTAAGCTCTAGATATGACTGTCTTTACCTCAGTGAAGTAATTGGCAAATTTGTTAAATATAGCAAGTATGTCTCGACATGACGACACCCAAGACAATGTCGCGCACGGGATATAATTTCAACATTTGGACGCCTTATGTCGAGACCTCCGCCAGCAAACACCGTCAGCACACGACCGGGCATTTCTGTAGCTATGCATTTCGCACCATCGACACCAATCCAGCAGCTGAAGTCCACAAACATCGAAATGCAGTCCGGCCACGACAGCAACAGTTGAAAGGCAGCAATTCCGCAAATAGCTTGTTCCGTGCCAAGTGGCAGCTGGAGAGGCTGCCGGTGTCGTCGACGACTCGCACTGTCAGGCAGAAGCGCCGGCATCCGAGCGTCGTCTTCGGGCACCACCATTCGACAAGGGCAGATGTCGGAGCGGCCGGCAGCAGAATGCAGCGGCGTCTCCTCAAGTCGCAGCTGGCTGACCACGCGCCGGTCCGTGCGAGTCGGCACGAGGGAATCCGCCCATCAGACTGTCACACGAAGCTCACTCTTCCAGCTATCGGCTTGCGCCCACCCGGTGTCGCCCATCAGCTATCACCCACCAGCTGTTCGCGAACCAGTGTTTTTCATTATCTTTCGTCCTCATCTGGCCACATGTGTGGACAGCGCATTCCCTCCCCCCCCACCAAAAAAAAAACGTGGGCGGCTTACTTGGCACTTCATGACAGCGTATTCACAAAATCATGGGCGGTGTGCTTATTACTCCCTGACAACGTGGGTGACTGCGAGCATTGTCTGAAACATGTGATCAGTATTTTTTTTTTTCGGGAACGTAGACGACGTGCCGATTGTGTATTCCTTTAAACGTGACCGACACCTGGGTTTCTCCCTGAAGTGCCTATGACGAGTGAGGCTAGCATTTCCCGTTGCATTGCTAGTGTCCAATAGAAGCCATGCTCGTGTCCAATAGAAGCTTGCACCGCCAGTGTCCAATAGAAGCTATATCTTCTGCTTATGCGAACACATCATCAATTGAGGATAAAAGAAGAAAATCGCGCTTGTAGTTTTGATCTATCCAGTATCCGAATTGTATCTTCAATTTTTATTTGATCTTTTCGCCAACCTTGGCGGATGTTCTGGACCCTGCCTCTCACCGTCGGATCGGGACGCTGGCCGCCCTCAGTTTCTCCACTCCAGCCGACCTCACCTGTGAGTAACAGGGCGCCCTTGGTGCCTGGCCGCGCCGAGTTCACCTGGAATGAAAACCTTTGCTCATTGTGTGACGCATTCAATTGTTAGATCATATAAATTATCATGCCGACTGATCGTCGTTGCACTCGGCAATCCTGTCGTCTGTGGAATTCCAACACACGATCTTATGATGAAGAGTCCAACGCCCTACCCTCTGAGCTACCGCAACCTCGCGACCCCGGTTGTTGGATTCACGCTTTTCACGCTGGACAAACTGTCATTTGAACAAACAAAAAATACTGTCATTTACATGAAGTGATATGATCATGCTTTTCAACGCTATTATTTTCCAAGGTATTTTGAATACATTTCAGCTTCAGGTAGGTAGATATATTGCAATAGTAAAAATAAGGTAGCAAAACAATAAACATGCCTTTCACCTCAGGAACCCAAAACATCGATATCCTTAATGAAAAGGAAATTATTATTATCCTCCAACCTAGTATTTATGAACGATAGACAATGGTATCCTTGGATTGCGAGAAATCTGTCATCGCAGCCGGGGACTGCCTAAAATTATTATTGCTACCAACCTGGACTTCGAATCCATTCTTTCCATGCATCACCACAGGCATAGAAATTATTGATGTTCCATTGGCAACACCAAAAGGGTACAACGTTCTACTCGTGACTGCCATGCTTCAACCGCTGCCCATCCTAAGCCAGCATCGACATCCACCAGACATGTTTGCCACAATGACAATAGCAGGGCGAGAAAAAAAGCAGACCACCTGTAACAGGAATGATAGATGATAGGAGTCGCAGATGATAATAAAGCAGCACCAACCAATTGCCATTTCCACAGCACCCACTCTTCTCGAGACGCAAGCTGGAGACGCAAACAAACAATAATGTCTTCGCAATGGCAGGCTATGCATCTTGGCCGCCAGGACGGCTGTGAAAGCCGCCAGCGGCTTGTGTTCGATCAGTGTAAAAACGACGCAATCGAGACGAGTTGCTCTTTTACCGTCAGCTGAGTCAGCGATTTCGCAACACCGGCTTCATCCCATTCGCTAGATTAAAATCGCTAAGCCAATCAGCAGCCTCCCTACCGTCGGCAGTAGTGACGAAAATGCAGTAAGCGCCACTTGGTCAGTTCTCATTTTCCAATGTACTAGAACAGTTCAGCTTCCTTTTTCCGGGAGTGGTAAGAACTAGTTGTTGGAGTGGCATAAACACTAGTATTACAAGTTCTGAAGTACTGTGTTCTGAAGCAAGTAAATCATGAAATCAAGACACTAATGTTTCTGGTTATGCGGTGGTAAATTTTGTCGAAGAATCATAGATTTGAAGGACATCTTCGGGCCACTTAGGCCATTTTCATGTGTAAAATCCATCTGATATCTTTTGTTTCTTTTGCTTTGGGTTGCTCAAAAATGCGAAAATGAACAGAATTGTTAATTCTGATTGATGTAGAATACTTCCATATTTAAGGACGAAAATTAGTTGATTTATAGCCACTCTTGTAATAAATAATTTTAACAAATGCATCAAGTAAAAGATAAGCAAAAGCAATTAAAGCGAATAAGCAAAATATTAAATTATTTACAACTATTGACAGCACTTTAAACGGCTCCTCCCGGATTGGGAGCTGGAGAGCGCAGAACTCATCGGTTCCAAGAAGCGCCGTCCAACCGGTCTGGGAATGGTGTTTCCTCCATTCTGCGAACGGGGTATAAGGATTTCCTTCTTTGACAAAGGATTTTCTTTGGAGGCGCTGAGTTGCTGTCTGGGTGGAATCGGCTTATATCAGCCAGTTATTAGTTGACAAATGGTCGTAAGTGTGCGTTGTGCGATGGGACATGGTTGGGTGATTCGAGGGGCAAGAGGTGAGGTTACTGGTCGCTGTCGCGTGCTGTTAGCCAACATAGGAAATAGGCTCAGTAGAGGATTGTTGAGAATGAATTCCTCTCCGGTAACAAAGCGTAAAGATTGGAAGGTAGCTGGAATGCGCATAAGTATCCAGCATGATATTCAGAAATGTGGGCAGCCATTGCAAAATTGCGATGCCTTGTATTGTGAAGGGGTGTAACACTGTACCCTTCTGTGGGTGTACATGCATACAGAGCTGTGCCTAGGAAATGTTTTCCCGTAATCCTTTCCTAATGTAGAGCCTTGGGATGGACGAAGCTTTTCGTATTGTTTTCTTCATGCTTTGAGAGTTATGCTTTTTACGGCAATAGTTTGTCGGTGATGGGGGATTGGACGTCTTCAGTGCACCCACACATGCACTCAAAAGTTTGTGTGCACTCACGAAATGCATACGAAAATTATTAGTTGCATCCTACCCCATCCATTATCGAACTGCATTATCTGGCTATTGGTCCCTCGGACTTCCTGAAAATTCTTAAGGCATGTCAAACATGACATATGCATACCAATGTTTGGAGGAAATGTTTACTTTTGTGCCATTCCAATTGTGTTAGGGCTACTTTAGTTCTCTGGTTCCATTTTTGGCCTTGCATTTTTGTGAGCACTTCCGATACGAACATTTTTCATACATGGAGAATGTGCGCATGAACGCATAGCTGTTCATTAATTCACCTGTACTGGACAATTACACACCACCTTACCATTACATCGCACATATTCATGATATTAAAGTTGTGTGTAGCCTGCAGAGCGATCCAGATTTCAGTTTTTTTTTGTGTGTCTGCTGTACATGATACCAAGCTGACACTCTTCCAATCGCGTTGGTATCTCTTTTCTTTTGTTCCGCTCCTGCATCCTCTTGGAATGTTACTGCAGCTCTCATGATCGCCCGAAATAACAAATATGCATTATTCCTCAATGATGTTGCCACGTCGTGGTGACAAGGACACCATATGGCTTGGCAAGATAAAGAGAACCAGAACTAGAAGTGGATCTCATTAGGCAATGGGGTAGGGAGGGATGAAATGTTATTGCCATATGCCGATGGTGACAGGGATATGCACATGGTGACAGCCGAGGCAATAGAATCCCAAAGTCAGCAAATAGGTACAGCAGTAGTTCAAGGTGGCAGAGTGGTAGCTCATCCAGTGATAAACGAGCTACTCAACACGAAAAAGCCAATGCTGGTTATGGAACATATGTTAAGTGTATGATGCTTAATGCTCAGAGTATTCGATCCAAATTTTATAAGTTCAAGTGTTATGTTGCTGAGGAGGAACCAGATTTTGTTTGCATTACTGAGACATGGGTCAGTGAGGGGTATTTTGGAGGTAACTTGCGGGACTATGAGATCCAGGGATATAATGTGTTCGTGCAATAGGAGTCCAGCAGTGAAATGGGGTGGTGTCATGCTCTATGTGAAGAGCTTATTCAGTTCTCAAAAAGTAGCAGATGGGGTAAAAATGTATCTGTGAAGTACATTTGGCTGCATGTCTCTGTGAGAAAAGACAACAGCAATTAACTGAAGATAGGAGCTTTGTAGCGATCAGAATCCCTGCCACATTCTCAGCAACTGGAGCTCGATAAGGTGATTTGCGAGGAAATCAGTAGAAACCTTCGGAGGAAATTCCTTATTCTTGGTGGCTTTAATCTAAAAGGATATAGCAATATCGGTGTTGTCTCCCCATCATGCGAAACGTTTAAGAAATCCTTTGAAGAGGACCCGTTCTTACACCAGTTTGTAACGGAACTTACTAGGCAGGGCTCATTCTTGGACCTTGTATTCTAGGATTTAAATGACTTGTTTCAAGACTTCACTGTAGGAGAAACTCTGGGAAGAAGTGACCATAACGTAATTTCAGGTAAAGGTTCCTAATTTCAGCAGCACAGGCTTTAACTGCATGAGAGCGGCTTTAAGTGCCATAAGATGCGAAGAAGAATTCTCCAGTTTAAATGCCTGTGAAATATGGGAGAAGTTCAAATCTTACTTGAAGGCAATTGAGATTGGACATGTCCCCCAAAAGCAAAGGCCCAAAAGAAGGGTAGGAAAGCCAACATGGCTTACGACAAATTTGATAACAGCAATTAAGGCTAAGAAAGCAGCATTGATAGTGTTTAAGGAAGCTTCAAATATCGTGAACCTAAGGTCGTATTAAAAAGTTAGACTGATTTAGAAAAAGCTAGACTCATTATTAAAAAGCTAGACTGTGAAGCAGAAAACCAGAGCAGCAAAGTGAGGGGAAAAATTGTATTTGGCTAGGAATTCCTTTGGCTAGAAACACTTCTTTGGTAAGGTTTCTAGGATAATTGGTCCACTGAAAGCAAATGGGACCATATTGAGTGAGGATGGTGAGATGGTTGAGGAGCTGAGCAAGCAGTTTAAAGGTGTTTACATTGGAAGATATGACTAATCTACCAACCGTACACCACAGTTCAGTAACATGTGATCGGATAAACGATGTTGATATCATCCATAGTGATGTTGTTTTCAACCATATCAGGAAAGTAAAGCCAAACAAGGCAGCAGGACCTGATGAAATTTATGTTAGGGCATTGCGGGAAGCTGAGAAGGAGATGTCATTTCCACTTAGTATAATATTTTGTAGATCAGTTTCACAACATGACATTCCAACAGATTGGAAAAGGGCAAACGTAGTTCCTATTTTCAAGAAAGGAGAAAGAGGGAAAGTTGAAAACTGTAGGCTAGAAGGCCTCACATCCCTAGTCTGCAAGGTGTTTGAATAAGTTATCAAGGATAGAATAGTTAGCTATCTGAAAGGAAACATTGATTCAAGATACTCAACATGGGTTTAGAAAAGGCCAATCGTGACTCACAAATCTCTTGGTGTTTTTCAATTTCGCTACAGAACAATTTGATCAGGGAAATCAGGTTGATGTAGCATATCTTGACTTTAGTAAGTCCTTTGACAAGGTACCACATAAACGGTTAATCATGTAGCCTCAGGTCCATGGTATTGCAGGTAGCATCCAAAAATTTGTAGAGTTGTGTCTTTCAGATAAACAGCAGAGAGTGATTCTAAATGGTGCAAAATCATCATGGCAAAATATTCTTGATGGCGTCCCCCAGAGGTCAGTACTGGGGCTACTGCTGTTCATTATATGTGTAAATGAAATTGAAAGTGGCCTAAGCAGTAAAGCTTTGAAATTTGCGGATGATTTGAAGGTCTTTAGGACAATAACAAGACACAATGAGCATATCCCGCTGCAGAAAGACTTAAACGAGCTTGTGAGATGGTTCGAAGAATGGCAAATGAAATTTAATTTTGTATATGTGCAAAATCATGCATGTAGGTAGGCAGCATATGAAGGCTCCATACTTGATGGATGGCCAAGTACTATCGGTGACTCAGCAGGATAAGGATTTAGGTGTTATTTTGAATACGAAAGTTGTGGTATCAGAACAGACTAAAGAATGTTTAATACAACGAAGAATGGTTCTTAAGTTCTCCTGGGTTTTAGACATTGCGTGACAAGAAATATACGACCTTCAATATACCAGGAGGTGCTGAGTTTACATCAAAAGTAACGTTAAGGATTATACTTTATTACTCAACGTTTCGGCCAGGGGCCATCTTCAGGAGTGATATAAAAATGTCAAGCTTAACAATTTGAAAAGCAAGCGGGAAAAAACGTGCAAAGATACACAAGAATCACAGAAAGGCATCCTCAGTGGTGCCGACACCGGAAAAACTCCAAACCAGAAACAAACTATGTCAAGATATAATCATGTGAGGAAGCCCGAGCCACCCTCTGTCTATATACATATCGACACATACACGCATGCACATATATAGACATGTATCCAATATCACGCGTAATACATAAAGTATAACTTATGTTTATGTAATTTTATGTGATATACCAAGACGCCGTTTGCGCGTTTAGTTGCGGCCGTAGATTACGTATGTGTAGAGATTCGAGGGCCTTCAGATCAGCGTTTCCCTGGCTGTTACTATAATTTCTACTTCGAAGTTTGTGTTAGTGTCGCTGTGTTCCATGTTAGAATATTTGTCGACCATGTGTTCGCCTAAAGGTGTGTATGCTCTCCGAAGTCTGGCATCTCCCAAGTGCTCATTGTACCTATCCCTGGTACTACGTTTGGTTTCACCAACATAAAATATTCCAAGACAGCGGTTGCACGTTATTTTATCAACTACGTTTTTTCCGCGTGCATCTACCTTTGGGCCGTTGATACAGTTGATACAGTTACTACCGTTGATACAGGTGTGGCACGTTCTTATATCAACAGGGCATGGCGGCGTTTCCAGGGCAAAGCGGACCAGGTAAGATTTCAGCGTAGGTCCGCTAGTTCAGGCTACCCTAACATGGTTTAGATGAGACGAACGGATTGCTGCATTTACCTGTCGACATAGTTGGTCATCGACAAAAGTAAGTATCATGTAAACATGGTTGGGATTGCTACCCGCTCGATGCCCACGTTGCCCACTTATCCTACTCCTGTTGTGAGGGTGAACAGCACGAGCGGCGGAGTGTACCCGATGTGCTAGGTATCCGTTTTCCAGGAAAAGAGTTGTCATCTTCGCAAGGCTCCGCTCGCACGAAATCGTATCGGAGGAGACTCGTGCTGCTCTCCTCATGTGGGATGTTAAAACGGCCTTTTTAGTGGCCAACGGGTGGGCCGAATTATAGTGCAAGATGATGGAGCTGCCATTGGTTTAAAGTACAGTTCGGTGGTGTGGCTCCCATTAGCCTGAACTGCAAACAGCGTATTAAGGAAAGGAATCGAAGTGCTATGACCAGTGTGTTCTAAGGTGCACTTGATGCTGGAGTGTTGTTGGTTAATTTCTGCAAAGAAGTCGAGCAGAGAGGTCAAGCCATGTGTCCAAACACAAAAATATCTTCTATATACCTCGTGTAGAGAGCTGGCTTCAAATCATACGAAACTAAGACATATAAAGACATAAAAGATTAGTGGAACTATGAGCCACAAGGGCCCTTCTTGGTTGCACTCTGTAGTTGCCCACCAAATATGTCAATCAGCCCTCCCTGTAATACTGAAAAGCAAGCCCTCTATTCTTATAATGATTGTCTATGCTGTTTTTAAAGATGTTAAATGTGCTGCTACAGACAATGTTTTCTGGCAGCTGGTTCCAGTGTTCTACTACCCTGTTGGTGAAGAAAGTTTGCCTTAACCTTGTTCTGCTGTGGTTAACTTTAATTTTGAATTTATGACCTCTAATTGCATCATTTCTGTTAAATTCAAACATTTCCCCAAGGTTCCCATTCAAACATTCCCTCTCCAGACCATGAACAAATTTAAAAACCTCGATGAGATCTCCTCTCAGCCTTCTATATCTAAGTGAAAACATATTCAATGTCTTCAATCTTTCCTCATATGCCAGGTTGCTTATACCATTAACCATTTTTGTAGCCCTCTTTTGTACTCTCTCTAAAAGCCAACAATCTTTTTCATAGCTAGGAGACCAAGCTTGGATGCAGTATTCCAAATGTGGCCTGACGTATGCACAGTAAACCTTCCTGTTCACTTCCTCACTTCTGTATGATACATTCCTATTTATTGCCCCGAGCATTCTCAGTGCCTTCTTCCTGGCTTCCTTGGTCTGTTCTGATGCCCCCAGTTTTGTGTTTAGAATAACACCTAAATCCTTCTCCTGTTGAGTCACTGATAGCACTTGGCCACCCATCAAGTATGGAGCCTTCATATGCTGCTTACCTACATGCATGATTTTGCACTTATCAAAATTAAATTTTATTTGCCATTCTTCGGACCACTTCACAAGTTCGTCTAAGTATTTTTGTAGCGAGATATGCTCATCTTGACCTGTTATTGCCCTAAAGACCTTCAAATCATCCGCAAATTTCAAAACTTTACTGCTTAGGCCACTTTCAATGTTATTTACAAATATAGTGAACAGTAGTGGCCCCAGTACTGACCCCTGGGGGACTCCACTAAGAACATTTTGCCATGATGACTTTGTACCATTTAGCATCACTCTTTGCTGTATATCTGAAAGCCACAACTCTATCCATTTTAAGAAGAAGATCGGCGCGAGGCGGTGCATAAAAGCAATCGCTAAGGGAGGTGCACATCGGTTACCCATAGCCACTCCTTTTGTTTGCTTGTACAAGGAGTTACCGAAATGTATGAGGTTATTGCTGAAAACATGCGTTAGTAATTTCACACAGTCCTGTACCCCAATCCCGAAAAGACAGATATCATCCAGATTGTCCTCGATGAGACGAATCAGAGCATCTATTCCCTCCTTTCTCGGATTGCTGCCATATAAATTTGTGACATCCATGGTGAAAACAATACTACCCTCCGGAAGTTTGGTAGAATTTCTTTCTCCCTCTGTAGGTACGACTCCGTGTTTGTCAGATAGGCTTTCCAGATACCAACGCTAGTATCTGGACAAGAATCTTGCTCAAGAACCAAGATAACTTGTTTAGGGGGTCACCACCCGCCGACACTATAGGGCGCAGTGGAACCTCTAGTTTGTGTTTTTTGGGGGGAGTCCGTATAATTCCGCTGGGCGGCTGGAATGAGGAAGGAGAGATAAAACTGTGTCTTTATGTAACTTCCCGGATGAAGTTTCATTGATGATAGTACATGTTTCGATTTGGAGACTTTTGGTATGGTTTGGTTGGGAAGGAATGCTCTGGTAATCGTCCGCTATTTTCCTGGCCGCTTCAATGCAATCCGTTTTGTTTAGCACGACGAATCCTTTGCATTTATCTGACGACTTTACTATTACATTAACGTTGTTTTTCATTTCCATTATTATTGTCATAATTGTCCGACCTTTTGTTCGATGCTTTGTTGTGATATTTGTATGCTTTTAGAACTTTTGTTTTTAAATCTTTCAACTCAGATTCTAATTGAGTTGTGGCTCTATCTTTACATAGTTTTTATCTGGTTTGGAGTTTTTTATGTGTCTGCAACACTGAGGATGCTTTTCTGTGATTCACGTGTATTTCTTTATATCACTCCTGACGATGGCCCCTGGCCAAAACGTTGAGTAATACAGTATACTCCTTAATGTTACAATTGGCGTAAACTCAGCACCTCCTGGTATATTTAAAGTGGTATATTTCTTTTCACGCAGACTAAAGAAGCCAGGAAGAAGGCACTGAGAATGCTTGGGGCAATAAATAGGAATGTATCATACAGAACTGAGGAAGTCATAAGGAAGCTTTACGGTGCGTATGTCAGGTCACATTTGGAATACTGTGTCCAAGCTTCGTCTCCTAGTTATAAAAAAATAGTGTTGGCTTTTAGGGAGAGTACAAAAGAGGGCTAGAAAATGGTTAATGGAATAAGGAACCTGGCATACGAGGAAAGATTGAAGAAACTGAATATGTTTTCACTTAGATATAGAAGGTTGAATGGAGATGTCATCGAGATCTTTAGATTTGTTCATGGCCTGGGGAAGGGATCAATTCAAAATTTAAGATAACCACAGCATGACAAGATTAAGACAGCCTTTCTTCACCAACCGGGAAATAGAACACTAGAACCAGCTGCCAGAAACCATTGTCAGTAGCAGCACATTGAACACTTTTTAAAACAGCATTGGCAATAATTTTAAGAATACATCGACGGATTTAGTGGGCAACTGGTTGAGTGTCCAGAGTGCAACCAAGAAGGGTCCTTGTGGCTCATAGTTGCAATGATTTTTTTATGTCTGTATGTCTTTATGTCATTATTAGCCGCAGGTCGCCATATGTTATAATGGGCCCTCAGAGCGTGCTGCTCCTTCCTGACAATTATCACTATTGGATAATGACATCTAGCTGGCATTGCTGGTTGAGCACAACTTTTCGTCTGACATCCGACGATGTAAAGAATGAATTTTGGGGAGCCTGGTACAAATGGTATCTGGCAAACTGCTAAGAGGTGCACTGGCTATTCGCGTTTTCTTCGGCAGTTATAGACATATATATTACTTTGATACATAGATCATTAGATGCGGTCAGATAGAATGTAGGAAGAAATAAAGATGGCGAGTTCAATAGATCGTTGACTGCTTTACCCCGTGATTCGGAAAGTCAAATGTCCGTCGCCCATGTTTTCTCAATAAACAGCAGAACCACAACCAGCAGGATATTGCGGATTCCGTGGCATCAGTGCGCTGTATTATTATCTCGTGTGCGCTCTTATGTAGGTGGTTTAAGGCCATGCATTGAAGGAAGTGGCAACAAAACCAAGCAGTGCTGGGTGATGGGCACTGTTACCTTTCAAGATGAAAGCGAAACATTAGCAACGTCAATGTTTTTCTGCTTCCGTACTGTGCCAGCGCTTGATTGGAGACACACCGTGGCGGGCTGAGGCGAACACCGTGGCGAACAAATTTGCGAAATTCTCAGTAAAACCATGTTGTAACCAGTCATTTATTGGCCGTGTTATGAACCGGACTGCGCCCTACACCTTGGTTTAGTGGACCCATCGGAGGATAAAGTAGCCTGATTGACCCCATGACCTCGGGCGGCGTCCGCCGACATCACTGATTTCTCCACCAATAGGAGGCGGCTGCTGGTGCTTCGTCAGCGGTGTCTGATCACGGCGACACGACGTGGTATACTATCGGGACGCCACTAGTTCGCGGTGTGGCCAGGGCGACCAGTATGGCGCCGCGGGTTCCCATCAGGTCGGCATGAGGGTTTCGCTCAGAGATCAGCCCGCTGGTAAAGTACGGTCGGTGCTGAGGTGTGTTCTGAAAAAGAAAGTTGGAGTGGACTGCTATGCAGTTAGTTTTACAGTTCACTTTCAGATCCCTTATTTGTTAAATATGAGGAAAATTATCCCTATTGTCGTTGTGTCAAAACAGTACTTTAATCCCAAATATATCCACGTCTGCAGAATATTTCAATGTAGGATATCTTCCGCTGTTGTTTTTTTTCTTGATAAAGAACAAGTAAGAAAACCCTACGAATTATATATGATATCGATTTGGACAAACTTTAGGTCAGGGCACTATTTCAACAGCATGAAATTAGGGCTGGTTTTCCTAACAATGTATGATGTCAATCTCACAGCCAGTCCTCGTCACCTGCAATCTATTGCTTATTAGTGAAGCATAGTCGTTCGTATTGAACAATGTCTGAAGTCGGGTGCACACACACAAATGCCACATCACAATTATTATTCAAATGGTTCAAATGGACAGCGACTCTGGATGTTGATGCGTCCTCCCATTATCGAAATTGGAAGGCCGAGTTATCTTTATATTCCTACGCCTGTGGCGTGGAGCCGAAGCATGTACACTGTTCTCACCGTCCGTGATCCGACCCAGCATGTGTAACCTGACCCAGCCTCTGTGACCCGACCCACCATCTGTGATATGACCTACCATCTGTGACCTGATCTGGCTTCTGTGAGCCGACCCAGCTTCTATGACCTGAACCGCTCTCTGCCACCTGACACAACCTGTGTGACCTTACCCGGTGACTGTGACTTGACCCAGCCTCTGTGACCTGACCCACCATCTGTGACCTGATCCACCATCTATGACCTGACCCACTATCCGTGACCTGTTCTGGCTTCTGCGAGCCGACCCAGCTTCTGTGACCTGACCAGCTCTCTGTGACCTGAACCGCTCTCTGCCACCTGACACAACCTATGTGACCTTACCCGGTGTCTGCGACTTGACCCAGCCTCTGTGACCTGACCCAGCCTATGTGATCTGACCTAGCTTATGTGACACCATGGGTGTAACCATTGGGGGCTGGGGGACATGCTCCCCCGCCCACAATTTCCGAAAAGTGGCGATTTGTCCCCCACCCACAATTTTGTCCGTGTCCCCTCCAAGCCTCGCTATCCGAATAACATCGCCGCAAAAGTATACTTAATTATTTATAAAGTCAAAACATATAATCAAGAGAATCACCAAAAACACTAAAAGCCGATGTAGCCAATAAACGAGCTTCACAGGCTATCTGTCGTCACAAAATCTCCGAACACAAAATCACTGCAAACGTTGAAATTTCTGCTTCCAGGCCATTCTTGAATAACATGAACCTTGATCATATTCTGTTTTCGCTTGGGTGAAAAATTGTGGTCTGCTAGGCAACATATATGCATTATCGGTAGGCTTTATAAGTCTTAGGTTGCATTCCTCTGTTCATATATTAATATATTTTAACAAATGCGACTCTGGTGTTCTTGGGTATCTTCAAGACTACTGAGGGAAGTCATGGACAGCCTTAAGCACGTACGCCAAGTTAACGTCGTATTCGCATTCGTATTCAGCGAGGAGTTCGCCAGAGGCGTATTTGTATTGGCATCGGCATTCAGCGACGGGTTTGTGATGGTTGGAATAAATTAACACTGAACACGTTGGATGTAGCTACATAAGTCTCGCTTTAGCACTTTAATGGTCAAGGTTCAACGTAAGCCAGTTCCTTCGGTCGCCTCCCATTTTTTCGTTTTCACCCAAACCTACCAATATTTGGCATCAAGTACTAGCCTGTGGTGAATCATACTGCAACATTTCAAGTCGGTACATGTCAACTAAACTTCTAGGTCAAAGGTTAGCTTCATTTATTTGATTGAAGCGATATCGATCAAACGCGAGGTTCGGTTGCTATCGCTTCAATTACCATCAAATGAGCGACAAATCATTCGACGCGTCTTGCTATACAGTACCAGAAAGCTTAGCAACCGAATTACTTATCAAGAATAAACGCCAAGATGATACTTCGGTCGCCATTTTATTCTCGTTTTATTTCGAACTTGTCCATATTTGGTATCAAGAAACGACGTGTGGTGAATACTCGAGTAACATTTCAAACCGGAACATGTCAAGGTCAGAGGTTTGATTAAGATCTTCGATGTTATCGTGTTGTGTCGTTATGGCTTCAATTTGCAGAAAATGGATGTCGTGTCGTCTTGTGCAGTACCAGAAAATTGATATTTCTAAATAATTTGGACGGGTCAAAATTCAAGCTGATTTATTCAGTCGCCTTACATTTTGTTGTGGTTTTCGCCCAAGCCTACCCAGCTCAATTTCAAACCAGGACATGTCAAGGCCAAAGGTTTGATTGAGTTCTTCGATGTCATCGTGTTTCGTCGTTATGGTTTCAATTTCAAGAAAATGCATGTCATTTGTGACAACGTATGGACAATCGTAACAATGGATGTCAATTGACAACCCATGGTGAACCCTCGAGTAACATTTGAAAACCTGGACATGTCAAGGTCAAACCTCATGGTCAAAGGCTACAGTTTATATTTTCGAAGTCCTCGCGATTCATCGCTATGGGTTAAATTTTCACCAAGTGGGTGTCATTCGACGTAACTTGTGCTGTATTATAATGTTACCCAATGTAAATAATTTGTAAGGTCAAAGATCACACCGATTTCTCTAGTCGCGTCGCATTTAAGCTACCCACATCTTGTATCAAGCAAGAGCCCGTAGTGCACTTCGGGTAACATTTCAAACTGGAACATGTCAACGGTACTCTAGCAAATTGTTCAGAAATCACATTAATTTTCGAAGTCATAGGTCCAACTCCTTCGATTCGATCGTGTTTCTTCGTTTCCTCCCAAAGCCACCCATGTTTGGCATGAGAGAATGCCCGTGGGCAACCCCGGGTAACATTTCAGCCCGAAACAAGTCAGATCATGCCTCAAGGTCAAAGGTTTGTTAAATTTTCCGAGTCCTCGCGTTTCGTGGCTATGGCTTCAACTTGCATTATGTAGGCGTCATTCGACGTGGCCTGCCATACGGTATCAGAATGTTGAGATGTTGAAATAATTTCAAAGGTGTCGGAGGTCCGGCGTGTGTACAATGATTGAGTGTAATAGGAATAGGAGGGTCAAGTCTATTTTTGTTAGCAGCCGTTTTAACAGCAGGCACTCGTATCGTATATGATTAGGGCTCCCCAAGAAATCCACCATAACCTAATAGGACGGTGCTCTCATCGCTGGTTTTTAATTTACACTGCCACATTGCCGTTCCGGACATGTAAAATATAAAACTTTTTAAGTTCCCGCTTTCCTCTTAATGGTTCAATGTAAGTTTTCAGTTTTTCAAGAGAAGCCACACGTGAGTACGCACAATTTTATAACTAGCTGGAGTTCATAACCGCGAGAGAGCAATGTTGTAATCAGGTGTAAATCCAGGAATTGTCATTGGGGCACTTGTCTAGAGGGGCGTCATTTCTTTGGAACGACGCCACCGCGAAAACACCTGGAGGGACGCCTCTCGATGTAAAATTCGAGGGGGCGGGTTGCACTTGGACCTTCCTGAAAAGGCCCGGCCTTTTTATTTCACAGAGGCGCCTCCGGTTGAAAAAAATTCGAGCGGATACACTGGAACTTTTTCAGAGGGACGCCTTTTCCTGGCCTGGGGGATGCCACCTTCCACGAGGGGGTGCATGCCCTCAGTGCCACACTTATCCACCCTGTGCCAACTTTATCCACCCCGTGCCACCTTCATCCACCCTGTGCCACCTTTATCCACCCTGTGCCACCTTTATCCACCCTGTGCCACCTGTGTCTGCCCTGGTTGTCATTGCATCGAAATGCGTCAGTAAAACAGGAAAACATGGGAAAGATAATTGTAGGTCCATATTTTCTACCATCAAACCATCGTAAAATATTTTATGTTTTTCCTGCTACAAGAGGGCAACGTGTAACATACTTACAGCATTGCTCTATGATGTCGTGAAGTCGGGTTCAGCACATACGAAATAAAGCTAGATGTCCATAGGCAGTGCTAAGTAGTGAATCTTGCTAATTTGTATGTCCTTTTAAAAATACCCTTTTTAACAAGAGTGAATCTAAAAAATTGTAATACATTGAAATTTAATTCAAGTGGCTGAAAAATGACATTGAAAACGTGGTTCAATTAAGAGGATTTTTTTGTTTCGGGAGGCGGGGGTGCCAGGGCTCTATCCTGTTCAAACTTACCGCGTCCCTGATTTCCTCCCCCCCAACAAATTTCGAATCCGTGGTTACACCCATGTGTTACACAACCCGGTTTGCTCAGGTGTTTTGAATTATGTGACATTACATTGCTTTTTCTGCCAATTGGTACATACGTCATGGTTACACAGTCCGTAGTTCCCATGGAATGCACAAATATTCGTGAAATAAACATACGCAATAGCATTGATGCGTAAATCTACTTCTTTCCATTGATCATGAAACGAACCCGACGAGGCCAATTTACGGTAGGGTTATTGGCATATTGACGATCAGAAGTTGACAATTTGTCAGGCTGTGTAAAGCTACTGATGTGGCACCCAGGGCGCAGGTAGCTTGCTCTCCACATTCAGCACAATGAAGCCGGAAGCAGGCTGTTCGTTACATGGAACAAAATAGCTACTGAACATTTTCCTCGCATTTCTAGGATTTTTCAAATCCGCCAAATTGTGTCTGACTAAAGACCGCTATTGTGAAAGGCAGGAGGGTCGCATTAGCTCACCCTCCATGGGCTTCATTGTCCTACAGATGTGGCAAAACAGGAGCTCTGTATAGCTCATACTCCATGTGCTGTCCGTCGTACGGATGAGAAGATGGGTGCGTCTATTTTATTTGGACATAACATGATAAATACGTCGAAATAATGCACTCGAAACCTCTAATAGCCCCGATGTTTCCGTGGTGACAGACTTATAGCACTAAGCTATACCAGTTTGACACTATATAGCACTATATAGTTTGTCAAATATAGCACTAAGCTATATTTGACCCCGGCGACCTAGCA
>JAOTOL010001662.1:6040000-6119982 GCA_034440575.1 Imbricaverruca yamaguchii
CGTTTCATCAACTTTCTGTTTCCCGCCGTTAGCGATATGATCGTTCACGTAGTCGACTATTCACTTGATATGAATACATGTCATCCTCGGAGCTTGAAACGTTTATCAAAACTTCATTCTGTTTTACGAAACTTGAAACACTTTTATCTACACATGAAGTACTTTTACGAAACTTGAAATTTATGTAGCGAAACTTTCCTACTTTTGTCAAAACTGCACATACCTTTATTGAAACCTCAAATACTAATATCGAAGCTTCAAATACTTCTATGAAACTTGAGCCATACTAAATCAACACATGGATCAAGCCGTATATCTTTGATCACACGTAATCCGTGTGGCTGACGAGCATGCGGACACATTATCTCATCTGTGTGAAACATTCACACAGTACTCACTGCAAGGAGCTACTATTCTTTGTCTTCTGTATCTCCCCCGGGGTTTCGACGCTATCGATCATGGAGGAGTGCTGTTGAAACATAAACATACAGCATGGCTCAGATCTTACCCTTGTGATCACGCACAGTATGTGTACTTCATGGGCATGGCGGACACAATATCTCACCGTCCCTTCTGAATTCAATCGTAGTGTTCTGGGGTTGGCATCGCCCGGCCGTCGTCAGTAGCCCCCGACGGGCCTGCCGGCAAATCCACCTTTTCCGGGTCGGGCCGGAGAAGGGGGCGGGGCCCCTGAAAGCCCACCCACTAACCTCCTACCTGCATAAGCTAGGATGAAATACAGAACACCGTTTGAAAGCTCTGATCGTGAAGATCCCGAAACATGCCTTCAATTAGCATTTTGACTAATAATGAGGTCACCATACCGTATTGCGTCGTAGGCCAATTTACAATATTTAGATAATGAGGTCGTATTAGGTATTAGGTGAATATATTGACGCTTACTTAAGTCCTTGGAAGGATTAAAATACAAAACTTGTGTTCTTTCGCCATTGTTTTGTACGATTTAACATAAATGAATCTATTTATGTAGTTTATAGTAAAAAAAAGGTCCCGACAGGATATGCCAGGTCAAGTCAGATCAGGATTGAACTTCACCTTCCAATCTATGCATGTTAGGTACACAAAGAAAGCGTCGTTGGCAATTCAATATAGCCTATAGATCATATCACGTCTTGTTCCTTCACTTTCGGCCAAGCTAAGGTCGCTAAAGGTTATATAGCAGGTGAACCCAGTGGCATGACCTTTACCTTGGAGAATGACCGAGAAAATATGAATGTGTGTGCATCGGGTCCTTCCATCAGAACCATCGAACCAAAATCTTTGTATATGATTGACATCAGAAGATTCTGAGGTCAGGTCAGGTCATACTATATGGTCAGGTAAGGTAAGTTCAAGCTTGAATATATCCGGAGCATCGCTTTTGACTTTAAAAAAAATTCGTTCCAGGAAGAAATGATATTCCACTAAAATTTTTTGTTGTAAACTTCCAGTTTATGACGTGTCTTGATCCCAGGTCGCGTCGGCGCAATGCAAAAACTGATAAGTTTATCTATTCAGCCTTCGCCCATGTGTAGACTGCTTGAGAAGTAATTCAAAAGAAAGGTCAAGTTATATCAAATCGGGTCAGATTACACGAGGTCAGGTAATATCAGGTCATTGGTGTTTAATCCAATCTCATGTCGCACGATTTCGACAGCTTTGGAACTGAATTCATGTATCACTTGATGGGCAACAGAAACATTCTACCTAAGACGGCAGTGTGTAGAAGAATATACATGATGCTGGAACTGACCTGATGTCATGGCTCTTTGACACAAAAATCAACCTAGAATGTTTATTTCATGCTGGGTAACATTTTTGTCATGACAAATTCCCCAAACTTTCATCAACATTTTAAGATAGCAGTTCGTTCGTCTTGGTGATAAGACAGCATGATCTAAGTTCAGAGCTTCTATTTCGCAGCTACTCTGATTGGCGGCAATTTGAATATTTTGTAACATAACTCACTTCGACCCATTCCAGGTCGATTCATTTTGATGACCTGGACCTGAAATATTTCCAAAATATGCAAAGCAGATGTGTAATGCACTACGGAAACTTTGGTGTCTGCGTCTGCTCAAATTCCCGCTATCGTGGTGAAACCTTAGGGGACGGGACGGGCTCTCAAGAGCCCTCCCCGGCCTCCGAGGGCTAACACAATGTTTCTAACGATATCACTGTATTCTCCCTCAGCGTGCACGTGGTCGAGTACGCTAACGATATCTATATATATATATATATATATATATATATATATATATATATATATATATATATATATATATATATATATATATATATATATATATATATATATATTTGTGTGTGTGTGTGTGTGTGTGTGTGTGTGTGTGTGTGTGTGTGTGTGTGTGTGTGTGTGGGTGGGTGTATGTTTCGTGACATTCATGATATGATATCCTCATCGGGCAGGCCCAGGTGAAACGCTATCCGCCCTAATATCTTCCCCGGTTGACACCTTGGGCGCGCCGTACGTCCGATACTATTTTGGCGCCAATGGAAGTGGACCCTAGCAGAGCGTGCATCGTGTTGCTACGATTATACACTTTTGACTACGTATTGTATCTGGTTGGAAATAAGTCACATGCGACGCAAGACATGCCCCGGTCTGACCGTCCGTCGGTTCGCTGCGCCGGCGGCACCCCTCCCAACGTACCTCATCTCCGGCGGCAGACACTTTGTCACCGCTGAATATTAAAAAAGAGACAAAAGGCAGCACTCTCAGCCTCCTCGACAAGCTCAGCGGCACCGCAGAACCACAGGTTCTCGTCTCTCGCCTGCGTTAGTAGTATGTAAGCCGTTTGAGAGCTAACAGACAGCACACTGACCTGGCACCACGCGCGTGAGACTTGGAGTGTGGTAAACGATGATGGTGAAAAGTGGCGAAGTAGGAAAATGATTCAAGGAAACAAAATATGTGATATATAGAAGGCCGAGAGCACATCACGGCTTCTGGCCTGTGGTAAATCCGCCATTTTACGTATCATTCGCTCTTGGAACTCATGTAGGGAACACCGGTACTGACGTCATCATTTATGAATCCTTTGACCTGTCCGCGTTTCGTTGTTTTGACATTTTACATGCTGCCCCGAGGAAGATGGCCGAATAAGATGGTGCGGTTATATTTATTGGTAATCACGCCTGTGCATTTTTCGTTCTATGGGCCAATTAATGTCACTCTATCATAACTAAATCTGGACATTAGCATTCTTAAATCGCCATTTTACTGCGCACTGATAACGTCGGCTGAATGCTCAGAATATTGTTCGGGCGCTTCGACCGGGGTACATGGGGAAGCAGTAGTGAGCGATCCCCGCTTCATCACTGCTGGTCGCATGCGTCTTTTCTCGCTCGATCGGTATGCGTCTACTTGAGCCGTGTTCCTGTAGACGGTAACTGTCACTCTCTGCCGCAGAGGATCTGGACGAGCTGACGAAGGTCGACTGCCAACAACACCAGGCGCCCAACAAGCCTCTGAGTCCGCCACGGTCCTCGGGGCCACAGCACTGTCAGGTCAGTCGGCCGGAGTTGCAGCACCGGCCCGTCACATTATTGCTCACTATTTCGTACACTATTTTGTGAGCAAATCGGGCAGCTAGTTCTTCCCTCATGTCGAGCCGGATTCACCCGCACAGGAGTCGTGCTAAGATAACAACACGTGAGTGGGGTTGCAATAGCGCTTGGAGATGACTCATTTAGGTCTGGCAATGTCTCTCCAGATGCCTGGGGACGGTGTGGTTCCCAGTGTTCACATGCACTCACATCGGTGTTATGCATGCCGTTCTGCCGTTCCGCGTTCTCGTCTTTTTATATCAATGGTGTCCTTCCCCTTTCAGGCCACATTTGTTGTTCTCCAATCTCCACTCGTTTTCTTTGTCGTGCTAAGAAGTGGGTGCCATATTGGCCTGGACTCGCCGGTGTAGTTTTCAGCAACCGAGCATGACAGAATGTCGAACAGCCAAACAAAAAAAACAGCCGCTACTACAATAGTACGTTTTCCAATTCATCGGCATTTCAGACATTCTATCACCAGGTAACTGCGCTGCGCTGATTGCATTTCCTCCATATAGCGGGATATGTGGACCGCTCTCCTTGAAATTCCTCCGTGTGGCGTGATATGCGAACCGCGCCGATTGAAGAACCTCTGTGTAGCGTGATATGTGGACCGCGGAGATTGGAAATCCTCCGTGTTGCGGGATACGTGGATCGCACTGATTGAAGGACCTTCTTGTGCGGGATATGCGGACCGCCCTGACTGAAATTCATCCGTGTAGCGGGATATGTGGGCAGCGCTGATCGAAGATCCTCCTTGTAGCGGGACCGCGCAGATTGAAGAGCCTTTGAGCAGCGGAATATGTGGACTGCGCTGCTTGAATAACTTCCCATGATTGGATAACTTCCTGTGTAGGGGGTATCTTGAGTGTGCGAACTGGGGAAATTGCCGTGCGGCCGGATATCTGGACAGGGCCGATTTAAGACGGTGATGTATGGCGGAATATCTGGTGCGCGCCGCGTCGACTGGAGAGCCTGCCGTGCAGCGGAACAGCTGGCAGACGTCGATTGCGCCCCCCGCCGCGGCGAGTGGCAGTCGATGGCGGTTGTCAGCCCGCTGATCAGCGACCACGTCTCTCGCTCCCACGTCGTCAGATTGAAACGTCGGCGGAGCGGTGAGCCGCTGCAAATGCGAGACGCCGCGCCGCCAGCTGATGGCAGCGGTGCCACCGAAAATGCGAGACGCTGCACGACCGGCTGATGCCGGTTCGCCGATGCGATCGATGCCATTGGAATACCCGGCCTGACGTCTGCTCGGCGAGGCCGGCTTCACGGCGGACAGGTCGCCCGTGTGGGTCACGTCGTCGGCTCGATCGGCAAAATTCGACCGTCGAGCCGGCGAGCGAAAGATTTAACTCTGACTAACGCCGGACCGACGTCACACGCCGGCCGCCGACCGAGTCGCACTAGTCTGATTACCATCGGCAAACGTAGCCGATCAGAAAGTCCGGTCAAGATCATGGCTGCGTTACAGCCCCGTCTGCGGTCGTCTTAATTGCCACTTACCGGTGGCGGGTTGAAGAGAAGAGCTCTCTGGAGAGTAGGCTATTCCCGGAACCGGCTGACACTGGGCCACTCGCAGCGCGGCAGGAGTGACGGCTCTGTGGGTACTTGGACCGAAAAGGTAACGGGCTAGCTTGTGCCGAGGTGTCCTCGATGCATGGCGACTGCGAGACGGGTTGTAACGGAAGCACTACATTATTATGGACGATATTTGGAGTTGCCGTCCAAACCAATTTAGCCTGTGCCGACAACAAACATGTTTCTCGGGTGCTAAAGGTTAGATAAGGATATAAAACAATCGCAGCCTTGTGCACTCTTCCTCAAATGAAATATCTGCAAGCCCGTACATGCTTCTGTGCTTCTGCCATGTCAAGAGAGCATCGGCCACAAGTTCTACGGTTGGGGGCTCGGCATGTCTAATGGGATGTCCACTCTATTGATGCAACTTCTGGAATATTCCCCATGCAATTATCTATGACTTTGCCGCATGATATTGACCTTTGTGATGATCTTACCTCGACCTTCGCCAGACAGTTGTTGTTGTTACTGCTATGTTTGACCAGCCTACCACCTTGAGGTGATATCGGCTGTTTACTATTGAAGGGAAGTCCAGTTGAGAGGTCGTGACACGGGCGGTGCCGGAGTATAGTGGGGGGGGGGGGAGGTCGGGTCATCGCCGTTTTTCTGAACATGTGAAGAATATATGTATATCATACACATCATCCGCTGCTTTGAGCCCTTTTGTGTTGTTGAATGGTTTTCTCTTTCTCTGGTTTTAGCCTTTTGTCGTGTTTTTGTCTTTTGTTCATTTGGTTTTTCTAAATTTTTTGTCGTTTTTTTAAATAAATAATTTTTACACGTCATGGGTACAGCAGGGCGAGACTAGGTGAAGGGGATCGTTAGGATGTTGTTCAGTGTCTTGAGGTTTTGACACGGGTGTGTGGTTTGTTATTGGTATAGCTATGTTTGGTTTGGTGTTTTCTCGTGCTGTTGGTGCATGGGTGGTGGAAGAGGTGTTGTCTGAATTGTTATCGTCTGAATCCGTGTGTTTCGAATTTGAAGTGTCTGCTTTTGCGTACTGCGTGTGGTGTCAGTAGTGGTTCTGACGGGCCTGTTGCTGGTGATGGTTGGCGCGGTGCAAGATGTGGGATTGGGGTGGTGCCTGTGTTTCAGTGGGTGGGTGAGTAACGTCGAGGCTGTTTTGTTTTGGTGCTTGTGCGGTGCATTGCATTTTCGGTTGTGGCCTGATTATGATTGCTGGGTCGGTCTGAGTTGCTTTGGCAGGTGGTGCAGTTGTATGAGTTCTTTGTGTTTGTGTAGATTGTGTGGACATCTTGTGGTGGTGTGTGGGTAGGGTCGGCTGCTGATCGTTGACCCATGACCTTGCCCGCGGCAGGGCCCAACCCTCTAGGTGGATAAGATGGAGAAT
The DNA here is from genome assembly GCA_034440575.1 of Imbricaverruca yamaguchii. NCBI lineage: Eukaryota > Metazoa > Arthropoda > Thecostraca > Neoverrucidae > Imbricaverruca > Imbricaverruca yamaguchii. Next base: position 6,046,503 of record JAOTOL010001662.1, read on the forward strand.
TTCATTCTCCCTTGTCCACCGAGGGCAGGCCCTGTCCCACGAGTCGTGGTCTCCACCGCAACCAGCGCAGCGTAGTCTGCCGCTCGTGCATGCGTTTGTGTCGTGTGATGCGGCACAGTTTTCGCAAGTGGCTGTTATGTCGTGGCACCCCCTCGACTGTCCGTAACTTTGGCAAAAACAGACAACGTCGAGGGCGGGGTCGCCGTCGTGGCGTTACCTTGTATTTAACGTAGCCGGCTTTAGCGTGTGTGGGTGGTCGTCTGGTGTTGAAAGCCAGTATGAAAGTGTGTGTGTGTGTGTGTGTGTCTTGTTTGTGTGTTGAGGTGGGTGGCCTGTAGACGGAGATCATCCGGCTCTCAAACCTGAGAGCCAGTTCTTCCTCCGTCATCCAGGCCACCTCCTGAGCGTATATCGTGCCTTATGATGTGTTGAGGTGTGCGGCTGGTGTTATGGTGATTGGTATGCCAGTGATGTCTGTGGTCCGTGTCAGTATGTCTGCGTCGTGGGAGTTATATGACTGACTGAGAAGCGTCCTTGGTCGAATTTGGCGTGCGTGTAGGGGCTGTTGTGTCGGACAGATGATCTCCTCCTCCACCGTCCAGGGGTCAAGGGAGTCCATGGGCTCCCCATCATCCTGGCGACAGAGGAAGAAGTCACCCGTCGGGGTGTAGGGCGTCGTGTATGTGTTCATGTTGGGTGAGTGTAGTTGAAGTCGTATAGGTGAGGTAGAAGTGCATAGTGTAGCAGTAGGCGAGTTGGTGGCGGGCTGGTCTGGCGATTTGCGGTCGGTTGGGTTGGACGGCAAAAATGGCGTCGGCGCGTCTTCTCGGAGTGTGCCTTCGAGGCTGCAGCCGCATATATGGCCTTCTTACTGCAGTGCAGCGGCTGGCTGGCTGTAGGTGAGCAGCCTGACGGTGCCTCCCCAGGTGGAGTCAGAGGCTTCCGAGGGTGGCGTCGGATCTGCCAAGGCGTTCAGCGTAGTCTCAGACTCGAGTCCAGCACTCTCAGACTGCAGTTTTGGTTTCTGCTCTCACGTCTGGCGTTCTTGCTCGGTTGTTGAGAGTTTTGATGATGGGTGTTCGGTAGGGGACAGGCTAGAGGGTTTTGATGATGGATGTTGATTTGAGGAGTGAAAGTGAGTAAATGAATTATAACAGCCTGCCACCGTGTGGTGATATCGGCTGTTTACGTCGTTGAAGTCGGTTGGAGGTGGTGGTCCGGACGGTGCCTGGTAGTAGATGTGGGAGGGGGTTGGGGGTCATCGCCCTTGGTGTTGACATTGCAAGCATACATGGTTATCAGGTCATACACTGTTATTTCTTTCTTTCATTCTTTTTCTCTTCTATCTAATTTTCTTTGTTTTTTGGTTCTTTTTGTATTTTTACTGTTTTGGCTTTTTCTTGTTTTTTGTCTCGTCTAATTGCTTTTTACGTTTGTTTAAGCTTCTGGTGTCGGCCTGGCACCAGCCTGTTTCGATTTTTATATATATAAATACATGTCATGGGCAGAGTTGGGAGAGACTGGGTTGAGGAGTTGTTCGGATGTTTGTTCCTATGCTGTATATTGTCGAGTGGATTTGTTACGTGTTCTGGTTTTCATGGTTGTTGTGGTTGGTTTGTTAGTGCATGTAGTGCTTGGCTTCTTGGTTGCTCGTGTTGTCGGTGCTTGGGTGGTCTGTGGAGTGGTTCCTACGGTGTCTGCGCTAATGTCTTCGTCCTCTGGGTCTGTTATTGGTCCGTAGTGAAGGGGGAGTTTGCGCCGTGCAGGTGGTGCTTGGGGTGGATCTGGAGGAGTGATAGGGGTGGTGGTTTGTGTGCTTCGCGGTGTGTTAGGAGGAGAGATGCCTTTGCTTGTGCCGTGAATTTTGTTTTGGGTTCTGGCCGAATGACTGTTGTAGGATCCGTCTGGGTTTCCTGAGGGGTGACTGTAGGGTGTGTGTGTGTGTGTGTGTCTGCGTGGGCCGTGCGGGGAGCAGCGGGTACTGCTCGTCACCCCACGCTCGTGCCCGCGACGGGGCTATGCCCTCGATGTGGATAAGTCGGAGGATGTCTCCCTCCTTCCTCCACCGAGGACAAGCCCCGTCCCGGGAGCCGTGGTCCCCGCCGCAGCCCACGCATTTTCTTAGCCCACTATTGCACTCGTTAGTGTTGTGTGGTTCGGCACAGAGGGCATATGTGGGGTTTCTGTGTCTGCAGCCCCCTCGTGTGGCCATATCCTTGACAAAAAGAACAGCGACGAGGGGCGTGCGCGTGGTGTTATTTTGTATGTGATGTAACCAGCTGTGACATGTGTGGGTTGTTGTTTGGATGTGAAAGTCAGGATGATAATGTGAGTGTTTGGTCTGTGTGTGGGGGGAGGGGGTCGGTATACCGAGAAGATCCCCTGGTTCACAAATCTGCGAGCCAATCTCTCCTCAGACATCCATTATAATTCCCATGCGTGTATGGTCCCCTGAGAGGTGTTGCGGTGTGTGTCTTGTGTTATGGTGACGTGTTTGTTTAAGAGGTGTGTGATGTGCTCTAAGATGTTTGCCGTGACACAAGTTTCCCATGTAGGGGAGCTTGTGTCTGACGGGTGATTTCAGTCTTCACCTTCCAAGGGTCCAGGCTGGTCGTAGGCCGACCATCAACCCGGCGGCAGAGATAGAAATCACCCGTCGGTTCGCCTGTTGTGGTGTAAGGCATGGTGCATAGGAGTGCTCGGTGTGGGTCTTGTGTTTGGTGGTGGAGCAGGAGAGAAAGGAGAACACTACAAATATCGGCGGTATTAGGGGGGGGTGGCGGCACTGCCGGACCAACCTAAAGTGAAGTTGTAGATCTGGCAGAGACGGTAGTCCAAGGTAGAGATGATAGTGTAGGGTAGAGCTGAGAGTCCGTAGTGTAGAGTAGACGAGATGGTGGCAGCTGGTCGAGAGGTTTGTGGTCGGAGTACTCCGTGGGCTTGGTATCCTTTTCGTCGGACAGCTGGCGTTGGCGCGGCTAACGTAGCACGCTTGCAGCGTAATCAGGCCTGCTATGTTCCCCGTGCTGGTGGACGTAGGGAATGACCTGTGAGTCACGCCCGTGGCGCCGAGGCCTCTTGGTGGTGTTCGGCCTCGCGACACACTAGGCAGCTGGTCCAGGCTTCAGCTCGAGTTTGCGAGTTGCAAGATAATTTTTTGGCGCTCTCTTCTTGGTTGGCTGGTTGGTCTGGATAAATCGTGAACGAGAAATCGTGGATGTAATTTGATGGCAGTTCGCTGGGGGACAGGCTAGTGCACTCAGCGAACATACGTTATGCACATGCGCACCCAAATCGGCTCTGCCCATCGGCCTTGATATACAGCGGCCAGTCAGGCGGAAAATTGCTGGCCGGAAGGTCCACCGCAGCGGCATAGGAACTATTTCAAAGTTGTGGGGGTTCATTTTACGTCAATTCTCCATGCATCATCCACGGAATCAATGCTAAACTCGTCCAAGTAAGGGAGGGGGTTGTTCTCTCTATGTCCCCCATTTCCGTAGTTCCATTGCCCTTTTGGTCATAGCCACAGGTTCCCTGGTCGCTGTCCATATACATCTAGCATGATGATCTGAATTGATATTCATATTGGTTTTAATGCTCATTAACTGATGCACACAGAGGCAGATCCAGGGGCATGTGCCCTCGAATGGAGACGCTCCAAAACGCTCATTCGTGCTCGTTCCCTTTCATCCTCGATTTGTTCAGTCGCAGGTTAGACCTCTAGGACACTTTGGTCCATCAACCTTCCCCGCTATCCCTCTGAACGCTTTCAGCCGAAGGCGCACCTCTCCAGAGACACTCGAATGCACCATCTTGCCATTTTCTCAATTAGTGGTTCTTTTCCAGACGAGTGCCCCGTGGAGATTTATGGATCCGCCCCTTGATTCAGAGGAGCGTGGGTGAATGCCCTTTCCTCACGTGGTGTGTTTCCAAGGCGATGAAATCCGGGAGCAACAAGTTTCTGCAAAAGTTTGTTTGATTTGGCCAGATGTCCTTTTCAGCCATGCACGAGATTTATTGCTGGGCAATATAGGGGAGAATTGGGAAAGACGGGCATGCTAGTGTTTGACGCTTCATATATCATGAACTGCTGTCACGATAGCCTTGCTATTTGGCCTCAGACATGCCTACACATTTATGCAGGTGTGTCCGAGCTTACAACAGTTTCCATGTATTAGTGTGCAAATGGGAGCGTTTCCCGCGAGAGTCTGCAAAAACCCGTCTTACCCCACCAGGTGGGGTAGGATGGGTTTCCATGTTGGGCATAACGGGCATGCACTTACCTGATCACATATATGTGTTTTTGCGCGCTTTAAATCCTGAAAAGCAAGACGACATGTTAGCTATCATGATAGCATAATAGGCGAATGTTCCTTGGTGAATAACTGTGTATTCTCAACGACATAGGTTGTCATTATAATACATACTAAGGGGGGCCTAAATTACGAAAATTGTATGTATCTGAACAGCTCTTGTTGCTTTTGCATTAGCCTTGTTGCTATACTACTGACATGAACAATCGACCCGATTTCTGATTCTATATATATATATGTAAGCTTCCGTGCTGTATTTCATTTTAAAACGACATCTGTATTTCAGAGAAACGCTTTACAAAACGAAACTCCTGTGAAAATGCAGGCTGATTTGTGAAAAGACGAAAAGCGCAGCGCTGTTTGATGTAGGTAATGTGAGGGTCGAAATAGTCCTTTGTCGAGTATGATTCCAAGATATTTGAAGTTTTGGAGGGGGATAATTTCATCGCGATAGCGGAGCGGTTTATTAGGGGGAATATACCTTTGAAGCCGAGATAAAACATTGTGACTGATTTCGTAGGGGAGAACTATAGCCCCCAGAAAGAGTACCAGGAATCTAAGTGATTCATGGCAAGTTGGATGTAGTGATTAACTGTGTCGGCGGATGAATGGGTGCACCAAATTGCTATATCATCAGCGTATATGGAATATTTCAGCAGGGGGAGCATCAGGGGAATTTGGTCTAGAGCATCGTTAATCATAATGATAAATAAGGTTGGGGAGAGGACGCTGCCTTGCCTTGCTCAAGAGTGTGGGATTTGGAATGAATGTTGCCGCATCGGACGACGAAGGAATGCTTTGTTTAAGAAAGATGGCAATAAAGGTGGCCATACTGCCCTTTATACCAATTCGGTGTAATCTAATTAAACGGGCAGGCCTATGCACTTTGTTAAACGCGGATTTCAAGTCTAGGAAGAGGGCGATAGTATCGGATTTTGTCGCGAAGCCATGCTGAATTGAGTCTACAATTTCGAAGAGGTTGTAGTGCTTCGCCTTGGGCAGAAGCCACTGTGAAAAGGGGAGATAACTTTGTTGTTTTCGAGATAAACTCTGATTCGTCCATTGACCATGCGCTCAAAAATTTTGCAAGCACAACTAGTGAGAGAGATAGGGAGATAGCTGGAGGTAATGTGCTTAGGTTTGAAAGGTTTAGCGATAGGAATGATAGTGCTGGTAGACCAGGAAGTTGGGAAGGTACTATCAGTCCATAGTTGATTTTGTCCCGACAGAAGGTTGTCTTTGCCAGAGTCAGAGAGGTTTTGAAAAAGGGTATGCCGGGCGATCGGGTCCAACGGCTTTATTGGTTACTTTGGAAAGGAATAGATTTAGTTAATAGAGGGTAAAGAGGGCGTTGTATGGCTCAGTGTTGTCGGAGTCAAAATTACATGGGGCTTGAGTGTCGCGCAAGAATGAAATAGGATGCTGAGAGTATTGAGTGTTGGAGGAGATATCAGAGTAGTAAAGAGCAAAGTGCTCTACGATGGCTGTAGTTTCTATTATTTTATGTTGATTAATTGTCAGTTGTGGGAATGCGCGGTGTGTGGCTCTGCCATTAGAGAAGGAGCGAATTTTAGTCCAGATTTGAGCGATGTGAGTAAATCGATTAAAATTATCGGAATTCAGTTGCCAGCTGCATGTTTTTGGCCGAAAGGATAGTTTGCTGGCAATGCAGTTTTGCTTCGCGGGCTACTACCATGTTTTGTACAGTGAGGTTTTTGCGGAATTTTCGCTCGGTTCGCGGTCGCAAGGCGACAACTCTTTGGCACCCATCGCTCCAGCACGACACGTGTTTACGTTCGGGTGGGCGACGAGTTTTGGGGACGTATTTTTCTGCCGCGAGTTGTATGGTATCAAGGAATACCGAGATTGGGGGTTGAGACTGGGGAGGGATAAGATTATCAATTTCCTGGAAGAAAGACGGCCATTTCGCTTTGCGAACGTTCCAGTTAGGTTTTTTTCAATGGTCTATTGAGTGGGCTGAACGTTCGAGTATAACGTGAATGGGGAAGTGGTTACTGAAAAGGGGGTCGGGTTGAACATGCCGAGAGAAGAGGGGTGAGATAGAGGTCGAAGCTAGGGAGAGATCAATAGCAGACGGGCGAAAACGGGGTGACGTCGGTGTTGTGTGTGGGTGTTCGGTCATTCAAAAAGACCATGTTGTGTGTTGAAGAGTGTTTCTATGTGGTGTCTGCGCGGGAATGTCGTGTGACAGTCCCGTGCCTGGCGATGGGCGTTGAGCCTTCCCGGTTGCGGCTGTTATTCATCCATATATATCCAGCTTGATAGTTTTCAGCTTCTTCGCTAGCGCTTGAACGAAGCGCTTGCGGTACCGTGGCCGCGTATTTCCCCTGACGTTCCCGATTTTTATAGCGATTCTCGTAAAGCGTTTCCGTTCCACACCAAGTATTCGTGATAACTTTGTCAGGCTTCATTACGCAAGTTTTGAATGTAATCGTTGGAAACGTTGAAAACTCCGAATAGCATCTGAGATATAGATGAAAAAAAAATGAAAAGTGCCTCTCTCTTCTTTAATGAATCATTTCTAATGACAATAAAACTATTCACTGGGGCAGAGTAGATCGTGCGTATCTGTCACGTGTTTTTGGTGTCCAGATTTTCTTCGGTTTTATTATAGTGGATTTTTTTGTTGTCATGTATTAACTTTAATCATCACTAATTCAGAGTCTCCAGCACCTACCAGCCACTTAGTGTGAACTTCGGGAGTTCACAGGTTCGTCGTAGACTTCCATTTGGCTCTCAACAGTCTTCACAAAATATTCGTTCACGATCTCACCAAGTATAACCAATCCAACCACAAAGCATACGCGAATGATGCTTATCGACCAACACGCCTTGCATAACGGTATCTGACTTTGAAGCTAGAATCAGACAGCTAATGTACGCAATGCATTCTATCAATGGGCTTCTGAAGAAGTAGCAATGTGGCCCATCAGTTCCCTGATTATTGAGCCAAATAAGCATGCCTTCGAAGCCCACTGGAAATATAAAATTACCGATAGTAATAGGCAAAGCAAAACTAGCAACCGGAACAAACTGTGTATCCGCTTCGGTGTTTGAATGATGGGCTCCTACTTACCGGTAGCTGTTCGGTACACATTCTCTGATTTTGCTGCCTGTTGTTCCATGTGTTGATCTGACTGCATCGTATGAACGAAATGGTCTACATGAGGAACCCCGCCCTTGCATGGTACATGTGCCAATCGTAGCTAGCTGGTTTCGTGGTAACCGTTCAGCCGTCAATCGTGTAAGTTGCGCATATTGAGCACAGAAATAGTTGAGCAATATGAAATGCACCTGCTTGCTCAGCACTGCTGAATATCCATCTTTGAAGGTCAACATTGTCCCGAATAGCAAATCCGCAAGTAGTCCTTCACCGTGTGCTGGAATGTCGGTCGAAAGTTGTTCAGGAATGTCTCAAATGTTGAACACTACTCTTATCGATTTGCGTTCTACCCGAGATGTTGAACGAGGGCGTTTTTTATGTATTTCCCTGCTAACTTTCCCCGGCATGGGTGAGGTCTTCGCGCTAAGCCAGGTCAAATTGGAACAAAATATGAATCCATGGTTTTTGCTTCGTGTAGAATATGGTACATTTTGAGTCCAACTTGCGTCATCTTGGACTATATTTGAAGAAATTGACCCTTACACCTGCTACAGGGTACATAGGGAAGTTTTACATTTGTTTCACCCATATGTAGAAACCCATTTAGTATAATTGACATCAACTAGATAGTTCTGATCACGCACGAGGCAACGTCCAACCAACGGAAAGCAATGCCGCTAACGGTGGGTGCCGACTAGGAAGAATCCGCCTGTCTTTCGAAGGGTATGCTTTTCAGCGGACAACATTGAGTTTCGAATATATGCAAAGCTTCGATGACTGGTGTATTTGCATAGCGTGAATGAGCATGACAGCCCAATGACAGATGTAATCAAACAAGCACAATATAATACACTTAGTCGCCCACATATGTACACCTTCTTACGCCTAACTGCACATTGAACTGTCCAGGTTAGACACGAACACAGCAATGATTTCCCAGGCACGTTTCTGATCTTCACTTTATTAATTCAGACATGTTCTGATCCAAATATTAACGTCGGAGTTGCTCTTCAGAAATTGGTTGCACAGTCTAGGAATTTGGAGAACATTCCTCTCCTAGCCATATTGACTCGAGCAAATGGAATGTGGGACAAATAATACGCTGGTAAGAAATATCCTCGCAGATGCAGCCAACGACAATTATGTCAGTAGAAGCAGCGAATGAACGTTGAATGAACGTTTCCAATGATCATGATATCTCTCTGTTTACGTCGTATCGGCGAGGTCACTAGGACAGAGTATAGCGGTAGCACAGCATTGTGCTGTAGAGTTACACCCACCATCTGGCATCGGTCATACAACAGCACGCCATCAGAGACGTTCTTGAAATTAGTGTACTTGTATTTGTATAATTATTGAAAGTAGCACAGAGGGGACAACACTAACCGTGAGCAGCAATTACAACAAAGCGAGACCATCCTACTGCTTAGGAAGTGCTTGCAGAGCAGTGCCAGTTGTGGCGTTGGTTTATGTTAACGACACAGTCAACCACGGGCATCAGTCAATTACTTGCAATAAAAGGTACGTGTATATGCTTGGTCGTTGTCATGTTGCTCGGCCTCAGGATACTTACGCGGTAGCCCGGAACACTTACGATGGTGCCACGTAATTAAACGGGGCCTGACAAAAAAAAATCCGCGACCCGGAAATTCAGCAGGGAACAAGAAGTAGCATGGGTGCTGACGTCAAAAAGAATCGGGTGGGGTCCCCAAAAATTGCGCCGGTGCCCACAAATCGCACCGTAGTTCCGAAACATCGTACCGGGGCCCCAAAAACGGCGCTGGTGCCCCCAAAACACGGTGCCGTACGATGTGGCGCTGTATTCCTGACATCAGAAAACATTTGTCTCACCAGTGCAAGCTTCCAACAGCCTGTGTATGGATGTTGCGCAGTGCTCCGCTGTTGTTCTGGCGGCGCCAGGGGCGGGGCTGGGGGAGGGGGCGGGTGGCGCTCCGCTCCTGGTGGCGCTCCGCTCATGGTGGCGCTCTGGTCCTGGTGGCGTTCCGGTCCTGGTGGCGCTCCGCTCCTGGTGGCGTTCCGTTCCTGGTGGCGTTCCGGTCCTGGTGACATTCCGGTCCTGGTGACATTCCGGTCCTGGTGGCGTTCCGGTCCTGGTGGCGCTCCGGTCCTGGTGGCGCTCCATTCCTGGTGGCGCTCCGGTCCTGGTGGCGCTACGGTCCTGGTGGCGCTACGGTCCTGGTGGCGCTCCGGTGCTGGTGCCCACACCATTCAGTGGCCGTTCATCAATCGGGTTGGCGCTGGGTGGCAAGCGCGCCGCATTTGCATACGTCAATGTGTCTGGGCGTCGGCGACGATGGCGGCGGGGCGACAAGGTCGGGCCGAGCCAGCACGCTGGCGCCTCGGGCCTGCAGCCGCGGGCCTTCAGTCATCACCTTGACGGAGGCGCTCACACCTTGGCGGAGATGCTCATACCTTGACGGACCGGCTGACACCTTGATGAGGGTGCTCACACCTTGAAGGAGATCCTCACACCTTGAATGAGGTGCTCACACCTTGAAGGAGGTACTCACCCCTTGGCGGAGACGGCTGATGTCTCGGCGGAGACGGTCGACACCTTGGCGGACGTGCTCACACCTTGGCGGAGACTGCCGACATGTTGAGGAAGGTACTCACATCTTGGCGGAGACAGCCGACACTCTGGTAGAGACGACTCATGCCTTAACATACGTGGTCCACGTTTTGTCGGCAGTGACAGACATCTTGGCAGGTCACCTCCCCAGCCTCTGTCACCCACTGCGTCACCGTCCGTCGCGAAGGAGTCCCGTCCACCACTCCCCTGATGTAGGCGTCATGCTTGCTACGTTGGAGGAATACCAGCTAACACATTCGTGTCCAGCTGCTTTCATGACATTCCAAGTGGCTATGGATTTGCTATGTGATCTCACTATGCTATGTGATATGCGCTATGCGCTATGCTATGCGATATTTTACCATCTGATGTATGGTATCTAGACCTCTTTCCGTTGTGAAAAATGCGGTACGATGGAAACAAAACCACTCGCGAGGATATAATTATCCGCATCGTGATGCTAGGAATGTGGGCTATAAGATGCGATAAACGTGACCCCCATATCACCCCTGGTTGTGCAATTTTCTCGTAGTAAGAAACATCTGAAGCTTCGCTGCCCCTACCACTCCAGTTCTCGATGTTACCGATAAGCATTTTTATAACTGAAGCTGCCCCTATCATGGCATATAATCTTCGTAGGTTTCAGATACTGCGCTGATATCGCACTGGTGCATAAGAGATGTTCCGACTACATCTTATTCCACTTCCTGGCCCACAACTCAGCCGACACGTACCGAGTGTCGGCGTTGTGGCGGCCACGGTGCCGGCGACGCTGGTTAGGTTAGGTTATATAGGCTGTATATAGGCTGTATATAGGTTGTATAGGTTAGGTTATATATAGTTATACATAACGGCTGGGCCTGCTGTGACGTATCCGGCAACTGCCCAACAATTTTTTTGGGGTCGCCAATAAGATAGAAGGGGGCAATTAACGCAAAAAGGTTGGTAAAGAGTCGTTCTTTTTCCCATTTTGTCATTTACTGCAAAAATTACGTCCAGCTCCTCAAAATTGTGCTGGAGCCTCACAAATTATTGTCGATGCCAGTCAAATAGCGTTGAGGGCCCGAAATAAATATAACGTGGTCCCGAAAACTCGCGCCGGGAGGAACAATATCACGCTGGGTGCGACTCTCACGCTTTTGAAACCTAAGTGAAATTTGTGTTCCAGCGCGTCAAAGCCAAGTTCCTTCGTTCGGAATTAAACTTGTTCTTTTAATTTCGATTTTTGGGACCATTCGTTGCCGTATTTGCGTTAAATGTGGCACATCTTTTTGAGAGCCAGCCGGTGGGCCGTCGGTCGCGCGGTTGCATCATTTCACTTGACCCGAGTACCCGTGGGCCGGCCAGTCGACCATCTCGCTACGGGTGTTATAGGAGATGTTGCATTGAACGTTAATGCGGCGTAAATTGAGCTGAAGAGCTGCGAGACAAGAAGATCCTGACATACACACGATGTGGTGGATGCCCTTTCACGATATCCCAGCATAGAGTGTTCAGTTCGAGATGTGTGCGCGATATCTGTCAGAGGACACCAATTTCAGCGGGATTGAAAACCGTTTCTACCGAAGTCTATTAGTGTTCAAGATGCTTATGCCGACATTGGATGCATTGTTTCCGAATTCCGGCAGCTCTGCTGGATACGGTGCATGCGCGACCAAATTATTTTCACTTCGCAGATATCCGTTGCGCTTATTTCTGAAATGCCTGCATTTCAGCAAAAATTGAACACATCGCCGTGTATATTTGGCCTAGCGAGAGAGCCCGGTTGTTGTACGTTGAACGGGTGTGTCAGCCCGCCAGGTCTCCGATGGTGTGCCGGCGGCTGTCGAGCCTCACGCCCGGTCACATGTCCTGACTCGTGTCCATCGCCTGTAACGACACCAGGCCAGCTGACGTGAGTGGAAGGATCGCCGACTGCTGACCTGAGTGAAGGGCTCGCCAGCTCTTAGCGTGAAGGGATCATCAGCTACTAACGTGAAGGGATCACCCGCTGCTGACATCAGTGAAGGGATCACCGATTGCTGGCGTTCGCTGAAGGCCCGCGTGATGAACAGTTTCGCTGCATACACTTTATATCTGTGTTTATTCACGACACGAATTGCGTGTGATCCAAACGAATTTAAAAGCCGATATTGTTCTGATGCCGTCTCCCCAAAATGCACAAAAGAAGTAGGAAGCGCCCGGTGTGTGCAAGTCAGACTCAAGCTACCTACCGCCCATATGGCCACAATCAACCTTAGATTCGAACGTCATTTTTTCCCTTCGTCTCCACCCTTCACTGCATAAGATACTCTGCGAACTGTAGTACCGATTGCAACGATGCCCGATAGCAGAAATTTCCCCTACCGTTCTGTCATCGCCAGGATCTGAGACTTGACTACAAGCAATGCGCGATCGCGCTGCTTCCTGTCTGGCCAGTTCGGTAGGCGCTGGCAGGTGTCTACATGCCGTGTGGTGCAGTGTGCCTGTGGACACCGCTATGCGCGAGCTTAAGGCGACATTCACTGCCTACTTTTAAATTAAACTTCCCAGCCGGCGACTGGCGTCTCTGTTGCTGAGCGCTTTGTTGTCGGATCGATCAAGACTTCAAAACGAGCAATATCGCCGCGTCTGTCCCAGACGCCGGCAGGAGTTGAGGTTCTTCTTCAAGCCCCGGATAATGAACGCCCGATTTGTTTTCAAACCAGCGGGAAGATAATACGACGGTCGTTTACTGGCGGCAAATGTTGCACCTGTCAAGTGGACTTTGCGTGCTAAAACGATATATCGAGTAGCTCGTCGCCGTGGGAGTAAACCATATCAAAGTAGTAAAGAACACCCTCGATGTTTTTTGGCGATGTGTCCGATAGCTCACCTCTCCTGCCAAGTTACTGTCCCGTGGGAAATCAAGGACCGAGTCCTAAATTGGAAGCAGGATCAATGTGCGTTCTGATTTAAGCGATATTTGAGATGGAACTACAGTGAGCGGTCGGAAAATTAAACTCAATGTATTAATGATGGTTGCTACGTTACTGTGTAACTATGTGGGGTTCTCTTTGGTCTCGCTCTTTCCGCATTTTGCCTTCACTGGTGAGCGGGTAAGCAGGATGAAGATGATGCAGGTTTGGTTTCACTAAGCTAGGATTTCTGCAAAAAAAGCCCACATAAAATATTTATACGAAAACAGTTACTCCTGTTCGGCACTATTTTGGAAAGGAAGCCTAATCTTAAAGGTTCCATTTTTAACACTGTAAGTACCGTTTAATATGTTGGTTTTTCTTGTGGTTTACGTTTTTGTTTTCCGCTCCGCCTCATGAGGGTCTTCTCTAAAATGAACAATGTTTTCCTCAGTATTTCTAGAACGTGGGGCCTGCGCGTCTTCGCCTGATCCACCAATGACTCAGCCAAAAGTATAAATGGACGATTCCTTCGGGCGTTGGCAATTGGCTGCTATGCTGAGGTGAAGCGAATTGCGAATAAATGTTTTCACGACCATGTGCTTACAATGATATAATGGTTCAGTATGAACGCTTTGCCTTGCTACAAGGATACAAAGCTTTACTACAAGGGCATAAAGCCTCGTTACAAAGGTGAAAAGCCCCGGCTACTTGGCGTGAACTGCCTACTCTCTGATGAGCGAGATATCAGCAAGCTGAATTTACATCAATGACATGCTATTGACTTGGATGTTTGACCCGGAATCAACAGTTCTAGATAGATCGGCAAAACATAGGGTGGTTTCACACGTGCACTAGCTGGGAGTAATCGTCACGAAATCCCAATGGTGGCGTTAGGCCATAATAAGAGCGTCGATCTGAATGAAGACTTTTAAACCGGAGATTTGACCAGTTGATTGTATGAACAAACAAACAGAGTAGGTTGAATTGCCTAATATGATAAGTTTTTGGACTATTGACAGCTTGTTTATGCACAAACCCTGAAAATTTACACCTACATCCGCGCCTCGGGCGTCATCTAGTTGGAAATCTGGAAGTCAAACCATGCGAGCTTGACTTCGGAAGTAAACTCGATTACAGCAGCTGTTTGTCGAATTCAGCCGTCTTCAAATGCCAAATTTTCCTATCACTCCACCACTTTGATCAATATCGCCTGCCAGCTTCAACCGCGGCGATTGGCCCTTTATGATAGCTATGACGAATTATATCCACGGTTCTCAAAATTACTCATCATCTGTGCTCTGATTACATCATTTACGGCTGAAACATGTCAGGCAAGCCGACAAACACGTCTCAGATACGCATATTTTGAACGTGTTGCGGTCTTTGGGGTGTAAACGACTCATTTGTTCTTTCTTGCGAGTATGATATTCAAAGACAAGGGTCAATTGTCCGCCCCCTCAGTAGGGGTTATTCTAGCAGGGATACAGCGACATTTACAAACGGAGACTCGTATGGTGCGGTACAGTGGACGCCATTACAGCTTAAGCAACCCGCTTGTAAAGTGGAGACAATTTAATATTTTCGGGAGCGTCAAGATGGAATCGTACCATCTAGAAATGTTGTATTTTCCTATTTATTCATAATACAGGTATTTCACAGCCATAAAATAAAACGTAACATGAGAAATATTAATCCTCAGGGTACATACTACCACTTCATCCCCAATATTGCATATTTTCTGGTAATACACCGACAAATTTATGTTCTATACAATAACTCCTACCTCACGGCCATGGTGCCAAATGCGACCAGATTGCTTGGTTGTTTCTGCGAATCGAGTTTTGTTTTCAAACAGTGCGGTCATTCGAATATGTTGGCTGAGTTTTTTATTGAATTTATTATTTTGTAGTTAAAATTTCTGGAACATTTCATATCTACAGGTAAAGTACATATATTTAAATTATATTCCCTCCATACTAAACGAAGTCATCGCCATTGCATCCCGGTGCTTATTGGCTGTCAGGAAACTGGTTTCTGTCTGCAGGAGTATTCGCGACTCTCGTGCAATATGCAAAACATTCTACAAGGTCAGAGTTATCTTTGACATTCTGGAGTAAGAAACCAGATTTAGTCCGCGGGATCATTGAACTATGTCAGGAACAGTTCTTTATCATCCAGTTTCCATAAAGCTGAGGCATACTACTCTTTCATGGCTTTAATCTAAGGCTTTGGCAGTAAGTAGGTGCTCAAGGCAGCTTTTAGGATACAATTAAACCGTTCTAGGCAGCCGGAAGGCCTGATCAAATACCGGACGTGATCGAGTACCGGTGGGTAGCAGGTACACGTGCTTCGTGCTGAATCGGCTATGCGGTTCTCCAGCAAGAGCTGACTACTGCCTGCGAAGCGAAGAAGCAGACTATACTGGCTTCCGACAGAATTACGCAATGCTCGGCATCTGTTCGGTGACCTGTGACATTACCTGGCACTGCTTGATCGGAGGCAGGTGCATCGCTTCATCGCCCCTGTGACCTACATACGGCGTAGGCACATACATGCACACTCTCTCTCACACACACACACACACACACACACACACACACACACACACACGCACACGCACACGCACACGCACACGCACACGCACACGCACACGCACACGCACACGCACACGCACACGCACACGCACACGCACACGCACACGCACACGCACACGCACACGCACACGCACACGCACACGCACACGCACACGCACACGCACACGCACACGCACACGCACACGCACACGCACACGCACACGCACACGCACACGCACACGCACACGCACACGCACACGCACACGCACACGCACACGCACGCACACGCACACGCACACGCACACGCACACGCACACGCACACGCACACGCACACGCACACGCACACGCACACACACACACACGCACACGCACACGCACACGCACACGCACACATACACATACACATACACATACACACATACACATACACATACACATACACACACGTACGCGCACGCACGCACGCACACGCGTGCGTGTGCATGTGCGTGCACACGCATGCATACGCACAAAAACCGCTTGGTCGAGGATTTCCAACATCCAGAACATAATCTCGTTATAAACACCATAGCCTCCTTCCATTGCGATTATGTGTTGTTTAGTAGAGTTCAAGCTTATTGCTGTCATACATATGTCAAAACCAACTCTAATATTCCAAATTCAGTCTCGATTTATACAAACAAGATGTAGAATATGATTTCCAAATTTGTGTTAGGCTATCTGAAAGTATTTTTACAATTCCGTGATACCAAGATCTAAATGAAACGATTGTTGTCTTGCAAAATCTAACTCGTATCAATCATACAATTCTTCCTATAAGTATTCATCCATCATCCTACTGTGGGTCATCTGTGTTGCATGGTTTATGTCCAGGACTCAATTTTTGGAGGGGTGGAAATTTCCAAGGTTCCAAAGATATGACTACTTTTGGAACCTGAAGTGGCTGCACAGCGAACTAAAATTAAATAGCCTGCATTTCGAAGAGGCATTCAGAAACACCTACACCGTTAAAAATGAAAACACGCTTAGTGTTTTGGAAGTATGTGCAATTTTAACACGGCACAGCCGGTGATTGGAACGCGGCTACAACGAACGCGCCTATGCCGTGTAACCTACTTTTAAAACACGCCCTTTGATAATTTAAAAGTGCGTTCCAGGCGAGTTCTAGAAGTAGGTTGTAGGGTGTAAAAGTTGCACATACTTTCAAGACTCGGACGTGTTTTTACTTTCCCCGCCTCAATGGCTACTTCTAAAACACGGACGGTTTATCACTTTTCTTTTATTTTCAGATTGCTGCTGAAACTCTTTCCAATACAGAGAGACGGATGGTCAGAGGGATGGACAGACAGACTGACATATGGACAGATAGACGGATGGTCAGAGAAAGACAGAGAGAGATGCAGACAGAGAGATGGTCAGAGAGATGGATGTACAGACAGAGATGGTCAGAGAGATGGATGGTCAGAGATGGACAGGGAGGGGGAGAGAAACAGAGCCTACAATGTTCACAGTGCTGGAAACTTACTCATTCTTTTCTGAATACAATCGGTACGGGGATCCCGCTATCAATGTTCACTACACGGGTTGCCAGGACAACCGCCACCCTCCCACATCCCCTTTTTTAATCAGTGGAAGCTTTTGGCGGAATATTGGAAACGCCACATTCCACAGCATTAACATATCAACTAGGTCCGTGTCACTTCTGTCCAGCACCACCATGTCACACACCTCAATCATCATAACATACGCATAGCCCTGCACCCTGAAGCAGGGCTTGCTGGTGCTGGGTGTCTCGTCTTCATCACCGATCACTTCTGTGATGGTGTCTCCCAGACACTCGCAGAATACTTCGACTTCTCGTCGTCTGCAAGGACAAGGAGTGGTTTGGAGAGTTGGATATCAATGGATGTAGAGGATGTGAATAGAGACTTGGGAGACCTCCAGCACTTTTCACACACGCCTCGCAACTGCATTCGGTGGATACAAATTTAATCACATTTGACCGGTGTGGCACGTTTATTTACACACGTTCCAGGTTTTTATATCAGAACCGAATCTTCAGAGGTTTTGCACTCAAAATCACTTCTCATGTTTGGGGCTTCTCAGGAGATAATTCCCCTTGTGACTAGTTACCCACTAGGACATCGTTGGAGTTCCCTTATAACATCATGATCGTGTTAGCATTTGAAAGATAATGCTACGAGCGGAGATAATACTAAACATAATAACGAGCATCGCCCCAACCATCACCAACCCATTGTATATTCCCTGCATGATTCGCCTACATCCATCCGCATCAGCAGTGGTAAGACTTTAGTACAGAGAAACAATACGAATACGAAGTTCACTATACTTAGGAGCAAATTATCTTCGGAAACGGGAAGTCCACGAAGTTAAATCATTGGAAGGTACACGACAGTTAATAAAATCTTCGGGAGAGCATATCGGAGGCGTCTGGATGGAAACCAGATTAGCATCCTAATATATTTCTTACAATCTGGTATCGACAATGGTTCAAAATCGTATTTGTTCAAAGCGTGTTTTTTTCGACATCGTTCTCAGGAAGCGACGTGACAGGGCGTACCGAGATAAATCAGGACAAACAGACTGAAAATTCACACCTCCACATCCGGTTTTCGCGACGACGGCGTCGAGCAGCCTTTCGAGACGCTTGCGCATCTCCCGACACAGCGCGCTGTCATCGGTCGCGAGCCTGCCCAGGACTCTGCATA
Source organism: Imbricaverruca yamaguchii (assembly GCA_034440575.1). Taxonomy (NCBI): domain Eukaryota; kingdom Metazoa; phylum Arthropoda; class Thecostraca; family Neoverrucidae; genus Imbricaverruca; species Imbricaverruca yamaguchii. The sequence goes on from JAOTOL010001662.1 coordinate 6,064,715, forward strand.
TCTCCTTCATCATCTGCGACAATTGTTCAAAGGTCTCAGTAATTAAACACATCAACATAATGACCAGAAGCATTGACAACGGTCACACCACCAATTGTTTCGCCAGTGCGGGACTGTGGTTTTCACATGTTCGTGGCTGTGTGTGTACTAAGGGTAATGTTTGAAGTTATGCCAACAAGTATGTACACGCAAATAATCATAAAAAGTCGGTTGGATATCTACGATACGAGACACCACATCCCGGGTACCCGCGGAACCGTTTGGCCATGAAACAATGGACGGCACTGAGTGTCACGAATGGGGATGGCACCTGCACCTCAAATAGGTGTCACAATCGCAAGCAACGTCACAAAGTAGGTATAAAGTATTAATGTATTTGCTAAATATCTCCTTTAGGCATTATCTCGCCTGATTTCACTGTTCGCAATTCAGTTTTTAAAAAAAAACGATTTTGTCTCCAGGCCATTCATTTACGTTTCAATACCTATTTATCAATCCACCCATTTGTATTTTAAATTATTTTTCACAGGCCGCCCCCAACCCACAGATCCACGCGTGAACAAGCGAGAGATAGATGCAGATTATGGGGCGACCCTGCTGGGGGAACACAACCTGGGGAACTGTACACTGTACAATTGCTCACATCATACAATTGTTATAATATCTGGCAACCAAAAATGCAAGTTACCTTTGCTTCAAGTTGTAAAAGGTTTTGAGACTTATGCTCATAATGAAAACTTGCATTTTAATGGTGAGAATTTGTGACCCACCACGCCACACCATGTACAAAATGGAATCCTTTAAACAAAACTTCAATGTGGACCACCTCAATCAAGATCGCCCTAGTTAATTGCCCTTTGTCAAAATATACAGCGAAATGCATATCAATTGCAGAAAAACGCTGCCAACACCCACCTCACTGCGATTCAGAAGTTGCGGATACCGCTTTTTGAACCTTCGCATAGTTATGCCATGCTTGACCAGACTATGACGCCGCTGAGCGAAGGTGGTGTTCATCAGAACGGTATATGCCTCGTCGTTGGGATCCAGGCCCTTCAAACTGTGCAGGTCGATCATTTGGTCAAATTCATCGCGGACCAGATCCGGCAGGTGCTCTGGAGAAAACATTTAAGTTGCATCAGACTTTATCCTCTGACTGTGCCATCAGACCATGTGGTAGCCTACCCAAACAGATCGCACAGCATTACATAGTGCATAAATGTGGTCCAAAGCGAGACAAACCCGGAATACAACTTATCTCGAAATAATGGAACACACTCTTCACCACAAATATAACTGTTCAGACATAAAAAGTTGTAGTAATGCAAGAGAAAAGCTTTCGAGGGATAACAGCTCACTAGAGTGATGGATGCAAAATGACGATAGCATGTGGGTCTACTGACAAGATGCACAAACACAGGCTGTACAAGAAGAAGAACCTGGGGTTCTTTTACGACGCATTCAATCGCTAGGTCATGTAGCGTCGCCAACCTATCATGCGGAGGAGCCCAAAACGGACAGAACACCGAAGCCACGTTACCCTAGGTTGCTCGACCAACAATATTCCGCTGAGCCTACTGCAGAAAGGCTCGCTGAACTTGTGCATCAGTAAAAATGAACCATCTCGAAAAACAGCCAAACATCACATGCCTGGGAATCCTTCGAACTCTTTCGGCCCATGCTTCATCCTCTTGGGACAGCTTTTGTCGCCTCCTCCATCACGGTGCCGAATATTTTTGAATTTGCGGATAATCTTGGATTTGTTTTAAGTATGGTACATTAAAGCATATTCAGTTTTAGTTTTTCGTCAGTTCAAGCTCAGCAGGCACCAGCAGTGAAACATTGGCCCCACTATACACAAACTGTGAAATGTGCATCACCATCAGGGGGTGTGGTCTAGTCATTATCTAAATCTCATCGATCTAGTAATTACGAATGAGGGCCCAAGCGGGTCTACTCTCGTGAGACTTCAATTCACCGAAGCGCCACATAGCCCGGTAAGACCATGGCCATTAGAATGTCATTAAGATGCGTAATCTGTTTTCTGTAGCCACTGCACTGCTCCAATTTTCATGTGTTTCAAATAAATGAGCATTTCATGATACGAAGCCTGGTCTGCTATTTATTGCATAGCGATCTTGCGCTCGTAATTATATCTGCTTTATACCACCCCTGTGTTGGCCTTAGCTTATTGCCGTTGTGCGCCGCCGTACCTGCCAAGCAAATTTCATCGATTTTTGTCGTGATTCACCTACGGAGCTAATAGCTGCAACTATTTGTGTCAGCTGTATATTAGGCATAAAAGACAAGTTAGTGCAATATTTTGACTAACCTTCCTTACACTTTACAATACACATATCCCATATTATGTTATTTCGAGGAACAAATATATTCCGGTCGAGAGGCAGTTTATGACACTGACTCAACTTATATTTATTCGCCTTTAAAAAGAAACAGCTTAACTCAGTAACGTGATAACTCACATGTGCCTGTCCCCCTGTCATGGCATATCCCAGGCCGGGGAACATATCGAGCAGACCGTCGGCGAGTTCGCCGTACCGCCGACTCGACGGTGACCTGCAGGAAGAGTGATATTAACCGCTATTGAAGAATCTATATTTAGAAACCTTCGTCAACCAGGCGTTATTGAGGTTGTGACTTCCCAGACTACATGAACAACATACGAGCAACACGCTGAAATTATCGGTTGTATTTGAATTGTGTGATTGTATATGAAATTGTGAAGTGTTTACCACACAGTCCCGCCATTTTAGCACATCTTCAAAATACGATATGAGAAACTACAAGTCAAGAACGATGCGCAATTTAGTTTCGAAGGGGAGCGAGAAATGTAAAAGCTAACTTCTCAGAACCCACGAAATATGGGTATGGTTTGGGCTTTTTGTGTCATTGCAGGTGGGAACTAGATCGAGCTCATTCCTGCTCGATTTTTATGTTACATTTACGTCTTGACATCGAATCATTAAATATTAACTCAAGACTCATTTTCAACTGACAGTGATTACCAATTTCATTAAATTAGCGTTGCGACAAGAACATACCGTAACGACACACTACACTAGGTTGATAGGTCAAAAACATTCCTTGTTATGGAAGTTATCACAAAATGTCGGTCCAGGAATCCCTGGCGGGATGTGTCACCAAGAAACCGTAACGACAACGGCATGGATCATAGGTGGTGACTCCCACATCGTCAGTCACACTCCGAATGCAGGTCAAGTCAGGTTACAAGGTCACCCCACCGAGCATACTACCTACTAGTCAAGGCATGCATGGCAGTAAGCATACGTCGTGAGTGAAGTATTTCTTTGTCAAGTCAAATTATGTGCATGAATTGTGCCTTCGAAGAAGGGCGAAGCCTGAGGAAATAGCAGACCATTTCTTGACTTTGATTTCATTTAATGAGCATCTGGCTACTTTTCACTATATTCAATTGAAACAATGCTGTGTGGAACTCTCCACAACATTAAAAACATCAAGTGTGGCATTATGGCAACATACTTGATGATGGCCGAATGGAAGTCGAATATTATGTCTGTCATTCCATTCCACTCATCCCGAGACAGATCAGGTTGGTCGCTAGACAGTTTCTTTCGGAGGCCCTTTCATAGGCTCGAAATGTCGAACATCTGGCTGAGCAATCATCAGAGCATATCAATTCCCCATGGTATTGAACTAATCCGGCGCACACTGTCATTTACTGGGGCAAGGACGGCATGGATAGGTGTTTATCATACTCACTGATCCATCATGATTTAAAAGGTGGGATAGAACAAACTACCGCGTCAATAGTACGCCACCCCCACCTCGAAACGTTATCTATGAACGTTGAATTATCTATGTCATTATTGAACGTAGATATGAACGTCTAGGCTGACAAGAACGAAACTACCGTTAATATAATGGGCTGTTCCAAACAAAGCTATTCTTCCTGAAACTCTAAGTCGAAAGGTAATAATGCTGACTGACTTCAACTGCATGACAGGCAACAACGAAAAAAACAGCGTTCGCATGCGTAGTAATGCTGCACCACGACAAGGGCGACGCTAATTACAATACAAGGATACAAAGGATACATAACACTTTTGCTGTATCATGGAAGATGGACCGGTACAAAATGAAGACCTGGGTACTGGATACCCCACGAGACCACAGAAACGCTTGCAACAGCCAATACAGGGCTTGGCTCCAATGTGTGGTGCACACCACGAATGTTCAAACGGGAGCAGAGCACGCAACACCAGGATATGGAGTCTCAGGATTGTATTAATTATGTCACTCATGATGATATTGCATCGGCGCATTTTTGCATTAGTAATGGTGGTACAAAGAAAAAAAATACGTCAAACACAGCACATGACACAAGCTTAACTTCAACACACCACTGGGTTGCATACCTCACAGCCGGCGAGACCCCAGCACTCGTCGACGTCTATGTCACCATGTCCGCTGCCTGGGACTTTGGGTGATCATCTCCCACCGACTCAGATGGGCTGTAAATAAGTCAGTATCAAACTATTTCAAGTTCTAGTTGTGGAGGGTATGGTCCTGCTTACGTGTGAGGTGTGGTAACTTTCACCTCATCATATTCATAGAATTTTCAAGGGAGAATGCTCTCACGAGCTATAAAGTATCTTCACTACAGTTTAGATGATGCTCTTGCGTTTTATTATGCTTTTTTCTTACACGAAAAACCAAACTGTGCGTCAGAGGGCTAGTGCTCGAATCAGCTAACCGGACCCAGAGTCTCCTAAATCTAAGCAAGCACATTGCGATAACCAATGAAACCTTATGAAGTGATAGTTTATGAATTATATGAAGATGTGAATCTGTAAGAAAACCTGATCAACTGGCAATGAAGAATAACACACCTAGAGTAAACATGTTTTTAAATATATCGGACGGTATAAGCTAGACATCCATGCAGGTAAAATAAGCAATTAGCGATCGGAACACGACATACCGACAAGCTTGAGCTAAATTGGTCAAAAGCTGGCAGAGCATTATCAAGGTGTGGAGCATTTCCATCTTCCACAAGCGTCCCCAGACCATGACAATTGTAGGTTCAAAATGTACTGAAAAAGTGCATGATATTGGTCGAGCATAGTATTAATACCTTACGATTGTGTTAATTCCTATTTGAAAAGTAGCAATGAAAATACTAATCTCCATTAGTTACGTGCTCGTACATGCAAAAGATATCATGGGGCACGCAGAAGGCGCCTTCCACGACGCGTACGCGAGGCTTCTCACATCCGATGAGACCACTATCTTCAATTATGATCCACCCATTCCATTCCGGGTCGAACAGTTCAAGAGTTAGCTGAAAGAGGATGGATATGTGAATGACACTTACAGAGAATGCAGAATATACAAGTGCAGAATGTACAGATAACAGGAAACACAATCCTGGATAACGCATAACCAACACGACCCAGTGTGGAATTGGGTGGAAGATGACGCGCAACTCTGACTCGTCGGAGCCGGAGCATACAGAACATCGCATGCTTTTGCTCAAAAATCACAATTGCATGCAATGTTCCTAAACTTTGAACACAGCATCAAACCGAGAACACTTTTCCACTCCTCCATCCAAATTTGACTATTTATTTTCCACTTTTGGCTCATCTGTGTTGCAACATAGCAATTAAACTGAAAACATTCCATAATCAGGATACATTTTCTCAATAATATGTCATAAATAGGCCACTTCTGAGCACGCGAAAACACGCTTTCGACCGCTGAAGGTGACGAGCACGTTCATGATAGACATCTCCTGCAACCACATGTAGATATATACATGTCTATATCTATGTGGCTTGACGCCGCACAGCTCCGGCACCCCTAGATATCATGGCCACCATAGTGAATTTCTCAATACGCCCTTGTAACACCTGGTTATTTGCAATTCTTGTAAATATAAAGTGATCTGATATATTCCCAAAATATTCAGCATGTTCCCCAGGTATGTTTATAAATGTCTTCACCTAAATGAATTTCCCAAACAGATGGTGTCCTTCACGTCGTACGGTAACTTGATGCCGCAGCTGGACGAACTGCTTTGATACCGTGTTTGGCTCCTGCACGGTGTACACTCCCAACAGGTGATAGTCAGCCATGCTTGTTTCAGGGACCGTTAGTAAATGACGTAATCCAACAACTTCGAAGGATTGATAACGACCACTGAAGTGGATGACATTTAAGCCCTCCCCAATGAACCATTTTATCCCGTATTCCTGCACACAAAAATACAAAACCTTGAGGAAGCACAATACATTTTATTTTTGATGATCATCGATGATCACGATATCACCAGAGGCATATTCCACATGACCGACAACGAGCTTCTTAGTATAGCATCCCATGGCCCGATTGTTTCCTACTTCTTAGTGCCACATCGTGTTCAACAGCCATGGCCTCTTGGTGACGTATTGCAATAGTCTTGCATATATTGATTTTGTTTCGGCACCTCGCAGAGATGTTTCTAAAAACCATGTGCTTTGCCTCCAATCGCATCGTCCAAGCGGCACGCAGCGACCCGAGCTTCCGTGCCCAGTGTGGATAGTGTAACATGTAGTGAAATTTCGGTTTGAGCTTAAACTCAGGAAGATTGATTTTGAACTTCAGTAGCCAGTCTTCAATCATTTTCTGCATGAGATCAATTGAACCAATTTGTACACTTGGTGCCACCACAACCCGCACTACGGCCAGTAGGTCCATTAGTACGTTCCACTCTGCAAGGCCATGGGGAACCAAGTGACCGATCATGAGTGGAAGCAGTCTCAGAAATGTCCAGCATTCAGAAAACGTAAAATGTAGCTTAATAAATCGTCCACACACACGGACACGTAGCGGTTTGTTCGCTTTATCCGGTGCCAATATTCGAAGTGGCCCATAATAGCATTTAGCTTATTGACTGTGAATAGCCTGAGTTTCAAAACCAGGCAAGTCAAAACTAGGCTGATGACATGGGTAACGACACCACCCTCGAACAAGTTGTGAGCGATATCTGGAGGGAATTTTTCGGTGACGTGGAAGCTCCTGAGCTCATCGAATGCACACGGGCGCTTAATCCCAAATGCTGCACATACTTCTGTATCACAGTCTGATTCCAGAACGGTTTTCAAATGGATATTGTACTCTTCAGCAGTACGCGGTGTCAGATCTGATACTCGCAGCATACTCTGGAAGTCTTCATTTCCTGCGTGACAAAAACGGCACGTACGAGCTACCACTTGAGAAAGACTCTTGGTATCCTGCCATTTTATGTGCACCGAGATTGTCACACGCCATGTATGCAATCAGACATTGTACTCCCTCCCCACTTGCAACCTCACCCAGACATTCATTTTCAAGGCTCTTCAAATCATCGGTCAGTGGCTTCAGAAGCATTTGCAATCCATATGAGGCAATCATGGTGGATGTAATTAGCATAACAAGGGAAATTTGGTCGAGACCAGACTTATGTGTGGCTCCCATGATGCTGAAGTACAGTGCAGCAACCTCGTACTTTTTGGATTTCCCACGCAAGGGATTTGATTCCCGCATCCAAATTCATCAAAGTACAGGATAATTTCGATATCCGACCCATTCTGCCAGTTGCTTGTTACATCATTTTTGAGAAGTAGCTGCAGTTGCTGCAATATGGGAGCGTACTAGTACACATCAAGACTCAACCCACTCGGAGATTTTGACACAGGACATACAAAGTTTAGCTAGTGTGGCAATACTTATTGAGCTTGTATGACGAACCAAATTCTTCGGCTGCCCCGTAAGCTGTCAACTGTTCATGTGGCTGTGATTCATGTCCAAGAATTTCGGTGGCTTTTGTATGAGAGTACTCTTTGACCGAATGCTCAATAATATTTTGAAGTTTTCCAGCGACATACGAGATCGCTGACTTGGGAACATTACACCGAGTCTGAAGTTCTAAGAGAAAGTTGCCGACCATATGTCGCCCCGAGCCAGAGGCAGAGCCATCCATGTCTGGGGATTGCCAACCCCAGAAGCACAACTGATCCCTGTGCAAGGAGTTGATGGGCCAGGTTGTTCTGGGTTTTCATCGGAATATTCTGCTTTGAATGCACTGAACGGCTCATTTGGCGCTGCATGATGAATGAATGGCTTTAAAGTATCTCAGCCACCTTCGCACCCGTAAAAAGGTTTTTTTTCACAGCATGGGTATTGGACTTTGTCTTCACTTTCCGTAGGGTCTTTAAGATGCCTTTGCATATGTCGCCCAAATTGTTCTGGGGCTTTTGCCTTAAATGAACACAAGCAGCAGGATAAAAGCATCCTGTGCTCTGACATCGTTCGAATTACCTTAAAAAAGAACAACTGATAAGCATTGCTAATTACTCATTGTACAATAGTATTTCAATTTTCTTTTCATGTAAAAATTGCGACTTTTTCCCAGCTTCGTGAGTACTTCAATTGAAATATTTACAGAGCTGGATTGGAATGGCTGTATACAACTTTGGCTCCATGCTAAACGCAATATCTGAAATTCAGCTTCCAGTCCCAATAGCATGATGCATTGTATGTGGGCATTGAAAGTTAATGTTGAATTTGCATTGTTGGCAGATAAACGTAAAACTTCCTTCATTGTAACTGATATCAGCATCACACTAGTTCCTGATTTAGGTGCGCACTGTCACACAGCTTCGGGTGTTTTCAGTTTCCAACACCCCATGCACATAATGATGTTTCATCCCTATTTTCTTATTTGTACACTCAAACATCAACACAATTGCACATATGAATGAAGCAAAAAATGAGCCATTTAATTTACTGATTGCTTCATGTCTTCATAGTGAAGGAAATGCAAATGGCAGATAAATTAATCCTGATGTCTTCATAGTGAAGGAAATGCAAATGGCTGATAAATGAATCGTACTGACAAAACAATGTAATACTAGTATCCCTGAAAATGTCTTGCATTTGTCTCCCAGTACATTTGATTCCACCCTGGAAGGTACATAAACCAGGACAGGATCACTCGATTATAAACCTTATTCCTGAAGGTAATTGAGAAGCATTGCAATTATGTAAATGTATGTGAATATGCATATCTGCCATACTACTGTCTGGAACCAACTAGCTATCTGACACATTTGATTATCTAGTTATATATGAATTGTATCTGCATAAAAAGGTGGTAGTATTATACATTGATAGTATTCATCCATTGTCATCCTTTTCTACAAATATAACCCCTTTCTGTACATGAGAGAAGCATTGCAAGGAATTTCTGTCAGATTGCCCAATATGGCGATAGACGAAACAATAAATGAGTATAGGGCTTTGATGGGTAGATTAGCAGCAAGTAGGAAGAGAGCAGTGGTAACGTACATCCTCCCCATGGTAAATACACGTGTAGAATGGTATTTGAGGGCCATTGTGCTGAATACCATGGGATTCAGCCCCATTATAAGGAGCTTGGGGTAAGGCTCTTGGATTTGTGTGGAAATTTTTTTGGGGGTGGAGCGGACTGAAATGTTTGCATTAGATGGGTTACATCAAAGCAAGAGAGGAGTGAAATTGATCCGCAATAAGTATGAGGAGGCTCTCAGTAGGAAACATGGAAATTAGGCAGGCCATTTGGGTTCAATATGTACAATATGTAGCCCAGGGTCCCTGGATCCCTGGGATGCATATTGTATCCCAGGGATCCAGGGATACATTATGTATTCGTGCGATAGGGGTCCAGCAATGAAAGGGGGTGGTGTAATGCTCTATGTGAATAGCTTATTCAGTTCTCAAAAAGTAGCAGGTGGGGATAAAAATGTGTCTGTGGCTTGATGGCTTGTGAAAAAAAATGCTCATTTGGCTTGATGTGACTGTGGGAAAAGGCAACAGCAATACTCTGAAGATAGGAGCTTTCTACCGATCAGGAACCCTGCCACATTCTCAGCAACTGGAGCTTGACAAGGTGATTTGTGAGGAAATCAGTAGAAACTTTCAGAGGAAGTGCCTTATTCTTGGTGACTTTAATCTAAAAGGATATGAAAATATTGGTATTGGCTCCCCATCGTGCAAGATGTTTAGGAAATGCCTTGAAGAGGACCTGTTCTTATACCAGTTTGTATCGGAACCTACCAGGCATGGCTCATTCTTGGACCTTGTATTCTCGGATTTAAGTGACTTGGTTCAAGATGTGACTGTAGGAGAAACTCTGGGAAGAAGTGACCATAACATAGTTAGATTTAAGGCACATTTAGGGGAAATTATTAAGGATAATTTGGTAAAGCTTCCAAATGTCAACAGAGCAGACTTTGACTGCATGAGAGCAGCTTTAAGCGCCATCAGATGGGAAGAAAAATTTTCCAATTTAAATGCCTATGAAATGTGGGAAAAGTTAAAATCTTACTGGAAGGAAATTCAGATTAGACATGTCCCCCAAAAGCAAAGACGCAAAAGAAGGGTAGGAAAGCCAGCATGGCTTACACCAGACTTGATAAAAGCAATATTAAGGCTAACAAAACTGCATTTAGAGTGTTTAAAGAAGCTTCAAATATCGTTAATCTAAAGGCGTATCGAAAAGCTAGAGACACTGTGAAGCAAAAAAAAACAGAGCAGCGAAACGAGCAAAATAGCTGGATTTAGTTAGAAACTGTAATGGGGACAGTAAAAAGTTATTTAGCTTCTACAGGCTGGGGCGTTCCACGACAGATCGACAAATAAAATTTAGATTTTGCACCCCCACATCTCAGATTTTGATGAAAATGAGTCTATAGGGTTATCAGCAGCCCTAAACACGCCTGTGACATTTTCAGGCCTCTCCGACCTCCGGTTTTCGAGCTACAGCCTGCGACATTTTTACATTCGATGCATACATGGCTTTGTTTGGCAGGATTTTTCCCTGCTACATTGAATGATAAGTAGGTGAGTTTGTACATCAAAATGATTGCAATCCCATGCAGAATGAACGTTTATCACTATCGAAACCATAGCAATTAAATATATGTCAAATATAACACTTTAAAAAATGCCAAGTTCTCTTGAGCAATTTTCCCCTTCGATATTGTGATTTTTGATATTTTTTAATGAAAGAGCGTTGATTATTACCTATATTTCATCAATAAAAAAGTGGTTATCGGCTTATAAATATTTTAAACATAATTTCAAACACCAACCGCCCGGCCTCATTTTACCCAATACGGCGTCGTTCAGCAACGGCCGCGGCCAGCTGCTGCCAACGGGGGATAGGGGTGCTGGCGGCTGTCGTCCGCGGCCCCGTGGGATTGAGAGGACACCGCAGATTATTTATAAACACCAGGCAGGACGTTTTAGCACTTCATTTATTATTCACACAAATAACAAGCCGGAAAGTACATGTACATTTGCGAATGCTAACGAGATTGTACAATGAGCCTTATCAGAGGTACAAAATGCATAACTTAACATTAGCTCACTTCACATTGTAATTCGCACATAAACAAACGGAAATCAGCTGCCGATGTAGGTCACGCTAACCATTCAACCTAAATCCTGTAGCAAATCAGGCCACCATCACTTCTCTTCCTTCACTTATGGCAATTTATCGCACAACGACAATGTTTGCCTTCACTGGAGTTACCCTGTGTATTTTTAGAGTCCCTTTGACAGTTTTTGCCATTAACAGTCTATCGCCAAGCTCATGCCGTGTACGACTAACCTCTTCTTTCGCTACAAAGCAGCACTCGGTATGCAAATTACCCTTGTCCTGTAGCACTTTACATAGCTTTTCCGCAGTAAGAATGTGGTCCGAGTGTGTCCGCGAAAGACTGGCGCTAGCTGCAACCCTTTTCAGTGTGCCCCCAACACCGTCGCACGAATTTTTCCCATGCGACGTTGCAAAAAAATTCCAATCGCACTGGACTCCGAAATCCTCATCATGAAAACTCACATTCACGAAATTAAACTTATTCTTGTACTGGGCAGCTGACCCATCCGAAAAATTATGAATCTTTTTCAAGTTCGGGACTATGCCTTTCACTTTCGGTACAATGTGCTGCAAGAATGTGTGCACAGCGACGGTGTCATGCTTCAGTTCGTTTGATAACACGCAAAACTGAGGCATTCAATCTTTCCAGCCTCTCGCCAATAAACAACAAACGGATGAACGGTACACTGTGGTGCGTTCCAGTGATATGACTGAATTTCGTCTTGAACTACAAAAGTGTAGTTTTCTGAAAAATATAATATGATCAGTGTTTCATGCTCAGGTAGCTGCTTTTTTAGATCGTCGAAATATTTGCTTTGATGCTGACTCGTGAAATGATGCCGAGTAAGTGTCACAATGGCGTCAGACAGTTTGTCAAGAAACTCGTCCATAGGAAGAACAATTTCGGTCAAAGTGCAACGATCCGTGCTTAGCCACTGACTAAATCTGACTCCGTCCACCAAGTCTGAGATTTCCCCTGCCTGCGCATTTAAAGTGTCGGTCAAATATGACCTGACACCGTCCTGACCTGGACAGTTTTCACACTTTTGCAGCATACAGGCTTCCCTCCCGACATCACAAACCGCGTGCTTCAACAGGTCCTTGTAGGTAATGTCTTTTAAGCCCAGAGACGCTAACATTAGCTTAACGTTCTGGTGATAGCAATATACACAAACCGTATGAGTGCCGTTGCTTCCCAACAGGACACAGTGTTTGGGGCGGAGGCTGGCGAACTTAGAAAACCCAATGCGCGGGTTGCTACCGTTCTCTTTATAAAGTTGGTAAATTTCCTGCAAATTACCTAAAATCAAACGTTTCTGCTTCTTTACTTTAACCCCATTCTCATCTCTTACCGTCACATAGTCTTTTTTCCAGGACATATTCTTGACATCCCACGCTCGGCTCCCCCTTCCCCTCCCCCTCCCCCCGGCAGGCGTATCGCGAGGCAGCGGCAGCGCGCGCGCCGGTCCGGTGAGCGCAGCGCCCGCATTCACCGCATTTGATTCGTCTTTCCAAGTCGATAACCACTTTTTTTATTTATGTTTCTAGGGTAAAAAACTACGCTCTTTCATATGAAAGTGAGAAAAAATACGATATGGGAGGGGAAAAATGATTTTATTTCTTTTCATTTTTTTATTTGGCTAGAGTCGGCAAAAATTACGCAATGAAAGTTTAAATGGTGGCATAGTCATATTCTTCAATGTTTTGTCTTCATTTTGACGTATAAATTTGTTCAGTTACTGAAAAATGACTCAAAGAAAATTAGCACCAAAGATAGTCATGTCAGTGCAAAATGTAAAAATTATATAGTTCATAACTAGAAAACGGTAAACCTAAGAGACTTCAAAATGGCACAGGCGTGTTCAGCGATGCTGATAACCCTATACAACCATTTTCATCAAAATCTGAGGTGTGAGGGTGCAGGTCACATGTCGATTTGTCGTGGAATGCCCCGGCTGAGGAAAGTTTCTAGCACAATTGGTCCACTGGAAGTAAACGGGACTACATTGGGTGAGGATAGTGAGATGGTTGAGGAGCTGAGCAAGCAGTTTAAATCGGTGTTTACATTTGAAGGTATGATCAATCTGCCGACCGTACAGCATAGTTCAGCGACATGTGATCTGATAAATGATGTTGATTTCATTGATAGTGATGTTGCTTACAGTTATATCAGGAAAATAAAGCCAAACAAGGCAGCAGGACCTGATAAAATGTATGCTAGGGTATTGCGGGAAACTGAAAAGGAACTGGCATTTCCACTTAGTATAATATTTTGAGAATCAGTTTCACAAAATGAAATTCCAACCGATTGGAAAAGGGCAAATGTCGTTCCTATTTTCAAGAAAGGAGAAAGGGGAAAGTTGAAAACTATAGGCCAGTAAGTCTCACATCCCTAGTCTGCAAGGTACTCGAATCAATTATCAAGGATATAATAGTTAGTTATCTGGAAGGTAACGGATTGATTCAAGATACTCAACATGGGTTTAGAAAAGGACGATCGTGTCTCACAAATCTCTTGGACTTTTTGAACTTCGCCACAATACAATTTGATCAGGGAAATCAGGTTGATGTAGCATATCTTGAGTTTAGTAAGGCCTTTGACAAGGTACCCCATAAACGGTTAATGATACAGCTTCAGTCCCATGGTATTGCAGGTAGCATCTTAAAATGGATAGGGTTGTGGCTTTCAGATAGACAGCAAAGAGTGATGTTCAATGGTACAAAGTCATCATGACAAAATGTCCTTAGTGGAGTCCCCCAGGGGTCAGTACTGGGGCCACTACTGTTCATTACATATGTAAAAAACATTGAAAGTGGCCTAAGCAGTAAAGTTTTGAAATTTGCTGATGATTTGAAGGTCTTTAGGGCAATAACAGGTCAGAATGAGCATACTTCGCTGCAAAAAGACTTAGACGAACTTGTGAAGTGGTCCGAAGAATGGCAAATGAAATTTAATTTTGATAAGTGCAAAATCATCCACGTAGGTAAACAGCATATGAAGGCTCCATACTTGATGGGTGGCCAAGTGCTATCAGTGACTCAACAGGAGAAGGATTTAGGTGTTATTCTAAACACAAAATTGTGGACATCAGAACAGACCAAGGAAGCCAGGAAGAAGGCACTGAGAATGCTCGGGGCAATAAATAGGAATGTATCATACAGAAGTGAGGAAGTGAACAGGAAGCTTTACTGTGCATACGTCAGGCCACATTTGGAATACTGCATCCAAGCTTGGTCTCCTAGCTATGAAAAAGATTGTTGGCTTTTAGAGAGAGTACAAAAGAGGGCTACAAAAATGGTTAATGGTATAAGCAACCTGGCATATGAGGAAATATTAATGAAATTGAATGTTTTCACTTAGATATAGAAGGCTGAGAGGATATCTCATCGAGGTCTCTAAATTTGTCCATGGCCTGGAGAGGGGATATCTTGGGGAAATGTTTGAATTTAACAGAAATGATGCAATTAGAGGTCATAAATTCAATATTAAAGTTAACCACAGCAGAACAAGGTTAAGGCAGACTTTCTTCACCAACAGGGTAGTAGAACACTGGAACCAGCTGCCAGAAAACATTGTCAGAAGCAGCACATTGAACATCTTTAAAAACAGCATAGACAATCATTATAAGAACAGAGGGTTTGCTTTTCAGTATTATAGGGAGGGCTGATTGACATATTTGGTGGGCAACTGGTTCAGTGTACAGAGTGCAACCAAGAAGGGCCCTTGTGGCTCATAGTTGCACAAATATTTTATGTCTTTATATGGCTGATAAAGAGAGAAGTATTGCACGCAAGGGAAGGAATAGTTTATCATGTCTTTATGTCAAGGTCAAAAGTGTTAGAAGCAAAATTGGGGAAATGCATGCATATAAGTTGTTTGAAAAAGAGCTCGATTTGGTATGTATAATGGGGGCACAGGTTACTGAAAGCATTTTTTTAGACAATTTGGAAGAATTTGAATTGACAGGTTACAACATGCATGCTTATCAAAGGAAGGCAAAGATGAGAGCAGGGTTACTCTTGTATGTCAAGCAAGTAATGAAATGTCATTCTGTAGAGGATACTGTACATAGTGCAGGGGTAGAATCTTTGTGGTTAACTATCGGTCTGAAGAATGTAATAAAATATAGGAGTGGGGCATTATACAGGCCTCTAAATGGAGTGCCACGGAACTCTGGTCTAGGGCCACTTCTCTTTATCATCTCTGTCAATAGCATTGAGATAGGGTTGATGAATAGTGTTCAAATTTGCTGATGACATCAAGTTGGTAGGAGTGGCTAACAGTAGCCATCAATTTAGTAATATTCAACTAGACTTAGAGGATCTAAGAAGTAGGCTGATCAATGACAGATATTTTTAAACAATAATAAATGCAACGTTATACATCTGGGATCTGGAGGTGAAACTTACAGATATACAATGAGAGGTATACAATGTTACTAAAGAGGAGATACTTAGATGTCTGTTTCAAGACCTTAAAACAGAAGAAAAAAAATATATCGGCTAGGAATGGGCACTCAGAATGCTGGGACTCATTAATAGCAGTGAGATATCAGAGGAAGTAAGTTAGGAAAAACGGTATTTAACATATGTATGACCCCACTTAGAATATTCTGTACAAGCATCCCTGCCAAGCTTGTATAGGTACAACTGCTCATTAGTATGTGTATAAAAATATACCACAATGTATTAATAATTAATAAATGTGCCAAGGCTTGTGATCAGAAACTTCCCCGGAAACCTAACCATGAACTTTCATCAGAAAATAAAACATCTGTGCGGGATATGCCCAATTAATTTAAACTATTTGGGAAACAGCACACCTAGGGTCACCGGTGGATCTAGCCCACCGGTTTGAGGGGGAGGGGGAATTTTGGCTTTTGGCATCAGTCCATCCCCTCCCTCTAGTGGCATACCTAGGAATTGCATAAGGGGAGAGTTTCAAATGGATTTGGAGGGTGGCCATCCTCCCACAATTTTTGGGCTAGAAGCACTGGATTTTGACCACTATTTGGCAAAGTTCCATTAAAAAATAACGATAACATAATTTCCTGTGTGGGCCCCAGCCTACCTCCACCATTTGTAAGGTAGCAGCTTATTTTTATTGTTTATCACCATCTTCATTTTCTATGGCTTGCACATCAACATCATGCACGTTGCATACAGGCGGATCCGATTTTGTCAACTTTTGCTGTAAGCAGAACCTAACAGCATAGAATCCTCACTGTCAGAATCTACTATGCTACCATATCGGACTTCAAAATAATTTTTTAAAACCAGCAAATGTTTCTGAATTTTCATTTAATTTACTTCTGCATGGGGGAAAGGACACCATACCACCCTTTAAGTAATTCAGGGGAGCCATGGCCAGAATGCCCCCTCCCTGGGTATGCCAGTGCTTCGTGTATGTAAGCCAGCACACCTACATCTTCATGTTCGGAATCCAGCACACTACAAACTAATTATTTTTAATTCTTCCTTCCTTTTTGTTTCGGGGCAAAGGACACCATGCCACCCTTTAAATGCTTCAGGGGGGTCATGGCCAGAATGCCGCCTCCCTGAGTCTGTCAGTGCTTAGTGTTTGGAATCCAGCCCACCTGCATCTTCACGTTCGGAATCCAGGTGATGATTACTATCAAAGTAATTCAATTTGAAGTTGCGATTTACAGGTGGTTAGAGGAATTCCATCAAAAGAAAATGTTTGAATATGGATAGCTTGTTCATTTCTGCATTCTGTAAACACCATTCAATGACTGGTTCGGCTATATAGGGGAAGCTGTGGAGCCATTCGTTGCGTGACGCTCTAAGTGTTTGAATATCCCCCCTCCCACTTCCCAATCCCTCTTGAGGAAATCCTGGCCATGCCCATGGGGCAGACTCTGGACCGCACAGCTCAATTTAATAAAACGTTAACCCCGATTTAGTAAATGCACACTCCTGTCTCTAATGCCCGTCTTACCTTGTCGAACCAGCATTCCACCATCACCGATTTTGCACATACAAGCAATGGCAATGACGCTGTAAGCTGTAAGTAAGTCCGTTAGTATAGTGGAATGATGAGCATGTTACCTACCCATATTATTCCTAGTAATAACGAATATACCTAATACATAGGTACGTATATACCTAAGTAGGGGAGGCAGGGGTATCTGAACATGTTGAGTTTCCCAAACACATACCTTTGGATGTCTCCCGTGTCGTGTTCAGCACATAAATAACATTAAGCCAAAATAATCAATCAGGTGGTAGGCATTTGCAAACAATGGACCTTTTCTCTCCCAAAATATGGAGGTTTGATCACATAGTTCTACAGATTCTTTGTGTACTGAGCTAGTTAATTCCAGAAGTGCCATTTTTATGATTCTGAGAGCAGTTGGCTTCCGAAAGCCTTAAGTAAATAACCTCTGATATCTGTTGCCATTACAGACTTTCTTCACCAACAGGGTAGTAGAACACTGGAACCAGCTGCCAGAAAACATTGTCAGTAGCAACACATTGCAAATCTTTAACAACAACATAGACAATCATTATAAGAATAGAGGGCTTGCTTTTCAATATTACAGGGAGGACTGACTGACAGATTTGGTGGGCAACTGATTCAGTGTACAGAGTGCAATCACGAAGGGCCCTTATGGCTCATAGTTGCACTAATCTTTTATGCCTTTATGCCTTTATAAAGCTCAATTTTTAATCTGATGCGGACAAATAAATATCACTTGTGATATCAAACCAACATTGCATGCACTTTCAGAGTAAGTACTCACAATTAGAAACCACCATCACCTTAATACTAACCAAAATAGGCCCCACCGCGATCCGCACCACACACTGCAGCAGACTGCCCCCAAAATGGCTGACGAAACGAATCAATGACGCTACTTACCGCACTCGCTAAATGTTTCGGAAGACCTGTTTGGCGTATCCGCGGCTACTTTTCAAACGCGTTCGCGGCAAGAACGCGCCTGGAAGTAGCCGTGCAGATTGTGGAACGCTGTAGAAGCACGCTTGGAATTCGAAAAGTGCTTTGGAATTCTTGGAAAGGCAAGCAAAACGCGGTTATAAATTTGGTATGCTTGATTTGATCCCACCATGCGTGTTTTAGTAGTCGGGTCAAATACTGCGTGGGGGTGCAAGCGATTTTGGTGATCCGGGATTGCTACGGTAGCCATGCCTGAGCTGCTTTTTTAACTTCGGTAGGTTATATTAGCCGTTCCCACAGTGCAATGTGCGTTTAGCTCATCATGTTAATCCCTGTGAGAGTGTTCCATAATTCCACGAATGTAGGCATTTTTAACAGTATAGGAACATAGCTTGATAAATTTGTACTTGGAGGTAATTTTTGAATTCTTGGCATTCCTTTTTTCTAATGCAATGTTTATGGATGTGGTTAACATGAAGTAGTCACTCATATCTGCTGGAAATGCTTACTTTTCTGTTGGCACGCAAAATAACACCAATAATGGGCTTGGATTTTTTATAATTTGCTATGCCAAATAATGTTCCTTAAACGTGGCGTAACCTAACCCAATATTGTATCCATGCATCCATTCTTCATGCGAGAATATGCTAAAAGAAGAACATTTTCAAACCATTGTTTCTGTTTTTTATTAAAAAAATATAATAAAATCCTGACGCAACCCAACCTAATTCGTTTTTATGAAAGCAAGTTACGTTTGAACGTATTTTTCTTAGTCTCAAAGCAGTTTTTATCTTTTTCCAAATTAAAAGAAAAACTTAACCTAACCTAATCAAACCAAGCCTGACCCTTTGTTTGCTTCATGACGGTAAAGTGTGCAGGAGAGTTGTCTCATGAATCATTTGGTGTTTAACGAACGAATCATTTATGTTTTCGAATCCCAGATTTAGAGGAAAATTTGTGAGCAAGCCTACTCTAGGAGGATAGTGTCCTTCCTATTTGTAGTATATGCAACACACTGTGACTTCCAAGGGAGTTGCGAACCCTATGTTAAAGAGTAAATCAATACTTTGTGAATGTGGCAGCATTCATCATCCAAACAAGTAAATAGAGGACATATATTTTTGGAGAGAACAATGCTCCAGATGGTAAAGATCCAGGGCCAGTCCGTTTTTCTTGCATCCCGGTACCCATGGCGTTGCAATGCGATCTTGGAAGCTGTATTGTCATGTTACGATTTTATCAACCACAGCTTGTTCTAGCGTCTTTGACATTTTATCTCCATTCACATTTAGCAACTGAAGTGTGCTGTAACACAAATTCGTATGTTCTGTAGGCACACTGATTTGATATTCTTGGTCGACATATTGCAGTTCTAGCATAACCAATGTGTCAATGCAATCTTGAACCTTTATTGTCATGCTGCACCTTTGCATCACTGTTAAGCTTGCTAATGCATTGTGCTTATGCATCTTCAGTGACGAACTGCGCGCTGGAATGTAAGCATAAAGAGGTTAATGCACTAGGCAGGGCAGCATGTGATAGGTAGCAAAATTGTTTTTTTGAATCAAGAAAGGGCATCCGATTGACACATTTTTGCACCTCTGGCCACGGCTGCAGACGGAATTCCTTCCTCGACAACTAGGACTCCATTTGATTGTTCTGCTGTTTCGCCAAGCCTATTCCACCATGAAAATCATAGACTACCACAAATAAGATAATGGGATATGAATGGATAGCTTGACGTTACATCGTCATATATGCATGAGTAACAATAAACGCTCAAATACAGGGGGTGAATTTGTCCACAGGGTGGATGTAACAGCCGCCACCAAGAAAAAGGCATTCTTGTAGGCTTGCCATACATATTTTCAAGCCAACTTTACAAAATGTTGTGCCCGCCCAAAGTTCAGTGAAACAAACTCAGTACGCCACCAACCCGCACTCCTTCCTGCCCAATAGATTTTCCCTGATGAGCTCTGGAAAAACTTTCAATCCGTGATTCGAGCCCAATGTTTCGTAAGCAAGCGTAATTTTCCTAACCAAAGTTTCAGGTCTGGACCACTGCTCAAATGTTCATTCACCAAAAACACTCTACAAAGCATATGTCCATTCACAACGCGACGCCTCGAATGACATGCTGTAACGCTTCGAATGACTGATGTAACGCTTCGAGTATCGAGCCCTCAACTGCAACCATTGGCGGCTTCACCGCCTGGGACATTGGGAACGTGTCCTATAACATAAAGCAAGGTCGACGTGAAGCCTTGTGACATGGAGACGCATAGTGGTGTACAAACGTCCGAAAAACTGCGTGAACAAGTCACTTTTGTAGGCGCGCCTTTTCACGCCGGATGGAGTTCTCTGTCTTCTCAGTCTTTCCATGATGAAGTTGTCTGGGAGTTGTCAGTGACATCTAGTGGGCAATGTTAGCATCAATCGTAGACGTAGAGGTCGCGACAGTTGTACTCCGTGGATGGCCTACAAGTCAGATCGTTCATTGAAATTCAAATTGGTGGGAACTAAATCCGGTTTATCTTTCTCTTCACTGATTTTCTAGGACGTCACTCTTTGGACATGCCCGATCCTTTAAGACGTATCCACGGGCGGCGGGAAGTAGGTGTGGAGTGTTGTGCTGCTGCGGACCCCGCCCTATCACGGGCCGCCAGGGGGCGTTGTACCCCTTGAGCGGCAGAGCTCCCTTATGTGACGGTGTTCTTTGTGTAGATAAAATATAAATGCCTATACTAGATACATTCATGTAATGCAGTATGGATTCTGGACAGGGCGGATTTGGAAATGTGCATTGGGGGGTTGATAGGTGGGAACTCGTCTGGAGGGGCGCCATCTCCTCGGGGAGCTACCACAGTGATAGTACCCTGGAGGGGCGCCATCTCCCGGAGAGTTACCACAGTGATAGTACCCTGGAGGGGCGCCATCTCCCGGAGAGTTACCTCAGTGATAGTCCCCTGGAGGGGCGCCATCTCCCCGGAGAGCTACCACAGTGATAGTCTCCTGGAGGGGCGCCCACCGTAGAAAAACTTGCTGGGCGGAAGGGGGTTGGTGCATTCGAGCATGCAAGAGTGGCGCCTTTTGCTGGAAAGTCCGTTGAGCAGAGGTGAGAGAGGGTGCACTCGAGCCTCCCCGAAGATGCGCTACTTTTCCATTGGATGACATGGAAAACCCCCGGTGTTCACCTACTGTGCCCGCCCCTGATTCCAGTAGACCAAACTATTTTTGGTTATCTTTTTAATTATTTCGGAGAATACGCTTCAACTTCATGCCTGGTTCGGTGTTTGAAGATGAATATTAATGATTCGTTGGACTGATCGAAGCCATGATCATAGCATATGGAGCTTGGAGCCCGTTCGAAGGACAGGATGCTACTTATTAAGATTACCAGGAATATTGTTCGGAAACTCACGTGCACGTGGCCGACCTTTGGACCTTACGACGAACGCGGTATCCTCGCAGTTGTACCTCTTATATCATAATTGCGGCTACCGTGCCCTCGGTTTATTTTTCCTACGCCCGCCCTAATTTATTACTTGTTTATTCCTCTTGCGGCGCAACGTGCAATGTTTTGCATTAAGTGGTCATTTTGTCAGTGTACCACGTGTAGCACGTGGATGTTTCGGCGCCTCCTCCATTAAAGCTCATCAAGTCTCAGTGCCTGAGGAGCTACATATGGACAATGTCACGTGACTGGTGAGCCCGGCAGTAAACCATACAACAGCGATGACGGAACAAACCAACGCTGCACACGAAATCCAGCCGTGCACGCGACAGCTGTGCTGCCAGGCGTTCCCATGGTGAAGCTCGCGTGAAGTGTGGGAGCCGGAGATACCGGCCGGTCGACCCGGTAGGGACCACTCGTCCAACAGTAGCTGATAAACCATTTTGCACCGTAGCCATTCATCCTGTTCCGCCCCTCATCGTGTCGTAGCTCAGTTATATTCCTTGCTTTGGTTTCTACATCCCTTTCATCCGATTGTCCCGAAGTGTCCCAAGCTGATCCAAAAAGTTTGAGTGTAATCGACAGGCACCAAGCCAGATACACCAGGTGTAAGCAGACATCGGTTATGTCAGATGACTTGCAGCTCCACGCGGTAGTCCGGTGGTGCATCCCTCGGTGCCACGTGTGCAGCAGTGGTAGCGGCTGTATCTCCCTCGGTGTCAGGTGTGCAGCAGCGGTGGCGGCTGTATCTCCCTCAGTGTCACGTGTACAGCAGTGGTGACGGCTGTATCTCCCTCGGTGTCACGTGTACAGCAGTGGTGGCGGCTGTATCTCCCTCGGTGCCACGTGTGCAATAATGGTGGTGGCGGCTGTATCTCCCTCGGTGTCAGGTGTGCAGCAGTGGTAGTGGCTGTATCTCCCTCGGTGTCAGGTGTGCAGCAGTGGTGGCGGCTGTATCTCCCTCAGTGTCACGTGTACAGCAGTGGTGACGGCTGTATCTCCCTCGGTGTCACGTGTACAGCAGTGGTGGCGGCTGTATCTCCCTCGGTGCCACGTGTGCAATAGTGGTGGTGGCGGCTGTATCTCCCTCGGTGTCAGGTGTGCAGCAATGGTGGCGGCCGTATCTTCCTCGGTGTCGCGTGCGCAGTAGTGGTGGTGGCGGCTGTATCTCCCTCGGTGTCACGTGTGCAGTAGTGGTCGCGGCTGTATCCCCCTCCGTGTCACGTGTACAGCAGTGGTGGCGGCTGTATCTCCCTCGGTGTCACGTGTGCAGTAGTGGTGGCGGCTGTATCTTCCTCGGGGTCACGTGTACAGCAGTGGTGGCGGCTGTATCTCCCTCGGTGTCACGTGTGCAGTAGTGGTGGCGGCTGTATCTCCCTCGGTGTCAGGTGTGCAGCAGTGGTGGCGGCTGTATCTTACTCGGTGTCAGGTGTGCAGCAGTGGTGGCGGCTGTATCTCCCTCGGCGTCACGTGTACAGCAGTGGTGATGACAACCATTTCAGCAACAAGTTGACCACAGCGAAGTAATTGCCCAGTACCATGTTATTGTCACTCTCGCGTCAGTCCACTGAGCATTCCAATCGTACGTTCCGGCCAGTTTGTTTTTACGGTGACCGGAAGGATCAGCTCGGACAGTCACGGATCCTGGGGACGGCGAGCGGTGTCATCCCCCCCCCTACACCCTATCCGCCCATCCAGAGGGCCTCATTTGAGACAAACGTGGTTGTTATTCACGATTTGTGGGAACTCTAGAATCATTTTATATGGAAAGCACTGTTTTAATCTGACGCTCAGGCCCTACAACCTATCATATTTCTGGAAACTTGTTTTTTCATTGATTACAACACTTGCACTTCCCGCACCTCCACCCAATCCTCACTCCCACCCCACCCCTACCCTCCAATATCGACTGGCTGGGTCGGCCACTGGTCGCGGATCAGTGACTGGCGACTGGTCATATGTGTCGCCAGCCGCCTGGCGAGTGCGAGACCACCTCTGCGTGGCAGGCGGCTAATGCGTCTGCCTCGAGGTGGGAGGTCATTTGTTGAAGTCTGACCTCGGGCAGGCTTATCCTGTTCGGCCTGCTCTCAGCCGGGAGATTGCAGCGGCAGAGCAGTGTCGGTCGTGTCACCGGGTGAGCGCTGACCCACCATGGACCGTGGCATTGGGTTCACACGGACATGCTCAGCCTCTAAGCAGATGGTTAGGTCGGGCGGCGCGCCCCGAGGGTGAGCCTCGCGTCGCCGGAGTTGTCCCGTGCTCACCGTGCTGCGGAAATCCAGACAGGTCCCCGCGGTCACAGCATGCTACGGCGGAGAACCTGAGAGCAAGCGCGTGACCAACCCAGACACATTTTACAACGGGCATTATCGGAAAGTAGTCGTCATGACATCCCGGTGGTGGAATCAGACCATGTCAATTACGTGGATCTGAAAACGATTTAGGTTGCATAAGTAACCAAGTTAAGGTAAAAATATGCAAACAGAACAGCTAAACCTGAAATCACCAGTGTTGGGCCCCGACATAGCTGGTGTGTCCGGAAGTCATGCACACCTTTATCTAACCCCACGTCTGGAACGTCCAGTTGGAAATCTAGAAGTCAGACAGCACGAACCTGACTTCCAAAGTAAATTCGATGACAACAGCTGTTTGTCGAATTCAGCGATATTCCCATGTCAAGTTTTGCGGGCAGACTCCTACTCTGCTCAATAGCTCCAGTCGTCTTCGACCGCGGTAATTGGTGGGCCCGCTATTATCGGCTCCGTGTTAACCAATTCTAATTCACGTTACAAAAACGACGGCCTCATTTGCGTTCTGATTGCACCGCTTATGGCCAAGATACGTCAAACAGGCTGAGCGGCAAGCTTATGCGCATATTTTAGAAGTTTTCGGGCTTTGGAAGGCTGTTGTAAACAACTCATCCCTTGTTATTTTTCTAGCCAAAAATTCCTCGAAGAAGTGTGCTCCCCTCGAAGCAGATGCATGGATCCGCCTCTGGCACACACCTGTGAGTAGTTATGGTAGGTGATATCGTGCCTCTTCTGTCAGCGATTTACGTGGCCTCTGGTGGCACTATGATGCCTTTCGAAACTATTATGCCAAATCTGCGTTATTATCGGCCGTACCTGAGGCACCGCAATGCCCTTGGTTGCTGTCCGACACACATTGGACGATCGAACGTGATAATTATTGCTAATTGTACCGGACATACATGAGCCGAGCAGATACTCCCCCCCCCCCACACACACACACACACACTTAGAGCTGATCAGACGTTCATTCAGAAGCCGAAGTGTAAGTGAAATTGGATCCGATCCTGATCTCGAATTTTGAGCTACGACTGATGTCATAGTTAGGCTCGGCCCCGGTGGTCCAAATCCGTTGGCCGATTCAGTGCATGCCACGTGGACAGTCTACGGTCGGTACCGGACTGGACTGTGGGGAGGGATGAGGTCGGACCATGGTGGCCAGTCTACGGTCAGCACCGGACTGGACTGTGGGGAGGGGATGAGGTCGGACCATGCTGGCCAGTCTACGGTCAGCACCGGACTGGAATGTGGGGAGGGATGAGGTCGGACCATGGTGGCCAGTCTACGGTCAGTACCGGACTGGACTGTGGGGAGGGATGAGGTCGGACCATGGTGGCCAGTCTACGGTCAGTACCGGACTGGACTGTGGGGAGGGGATGAGGTCGGACCATGCTGGCCAGTCTACGGTCAGTACCGGACTGGACTGTGGGGAGGGATGAGGTCGGACCATGGTGGCCAGTCTACTGTCAGTACCGGACTGGACTGTGGGGAGGGGATGAGGTCGGACCATGGTGGCCAGTCTACGGTCAGCACCGGACTGGACTGTGGGGAGGGATGAGGTCGGACCATGGTGGCCAGTCTGGGGAGATGCCGGGCCAGGGTGGGAATTTTGGGCCTCTCCTGGAGTATGGAGACCTAAGGACATTTTATTCTCCAGGATTGTGACTGCAAATGTTGAACTTTTTTATTCTCCGAATGAAACGTGCCAATTTATGGCTGACATTTTGCTTCTAGGATCTCAGTACAGCTCCAACAATGCAGTTACAGTTTCCAGTCCATCATACAAATTAGAAGCCTGGACAACAGAACAGAAGAGTATGGCATAGCAGGTCATAAGGCATGAAATGCAGGTTGCAGTCAATTGGCCAGGAATCATATCATGTTATATCAGAATACCTACAAGTTTGTGGTGGTTGTTTCGATTGCATTGTGCATGTGTCAAACAAACTATGTCCTGGCCCAGTCTAAGCCCCAATCAAGGCCGAACTCGCGGGGGTTACTCAGGTAATCGTTGGTGTGCACGATGCCTCCAAATCCGAACGAAACAAAAGCATCGACATAGCATAGAAACAATAGAGAACAAAATAATGTAAATTTCGGAACTAGTTATTACCTCAGCCAATTACTCTCCAGGATATTTTCACACTGGCAGGACGGCGGCCCAGCACAATCACTCTGTAACCACAGATGAATCGTCATTCGGCTTGCGCCAATCTCGTCTCATTCTGAATAACAAAGATATGAGGGATTAGGTTTTCGTATGTCTTCAGAATTCTGTCGAAATGACGCTTCAGAAGGAAATATTGGAATATACCACGATTCTTCTTCATAATTCCGGGAAATACTGGCGTTACACCAAAAAAATCTCCATTACGAAACCTCTCGTCTTCCTGCCATATCCTGCGACCATAGTGGAACTCGAAATATGCACAACGACGTCATATACTCGCATATCGGACCCGAGGTCCTGTTCTCCAGCCGCATTCCAATCGGAGACTACCGGATAACGTAATTCTGGACATCTCAGACAGTTTTCGGTAATTCTGTTAATTTCATGAAATAGAGCATTCAATTTCTAATTGAAATGCATAAAATAGCACCAGCTAGCGAACTTCATTGATGGCAGAAGACCTATTTTTGGGAGCCATGTAAATGCTTAAAAAAATGCAAAAGACCTTGGGTTACTTTGGTATGAATTCCACCTCAATTCGCAAAACTACAGTAACCCATCAAGAGAAAAGCATCTGAATAGTAGTTTTATCACTTCAGCAACTGCAGTATCTGTGCATGTACGGAGTTATTGCGTTCTCCGGGGCATTTATGGTCACAATTAGACGTCATTTAAAATAGTTACGAAAAATCTATCATTTCATCATTTGACCACCCTTGGATACGTCGCCGTTAGGACAGGACAATATCCGTACTAGAGTAGGAGAATTAACAAATTATTGGGACGGTCTCGCCCGATTCATGTTTTGATCTAGGATAAAGACAACGTAATTTCATGATTAGGAACATATATCTTCAGTGTATTGATTCCTATATAACTGAAGAAAAAAGGTAACACCGTATTGACGTATGAATTCCTATTAAAGGCGACAGGAATTGAGGTCAAGCAGCGGTCTTGAAATTGTGTAAATATTGCAGTCATGTTTACACAGCGACCACACTTTGACCGCGCGTTTCGCCTCGCTGCTTTGTCCCCTTCCCTTTGCGCGAAGATCTTTGTCTCGATTGGTTGGGTATACTCGGGTTGAGACAAAGTTTTGAGAGCTTTCCGGAGAAAAACCTAGTAAGTGCGAGTGAATTAAGTGGGCGTAATTGAAGTGACTTAGGGTCCAGTAAAGGGGTGTAAGTATGCTTGTAAGTAAGCGGCTTGTACGCTTTTCAGCAATCATCTTTTTTTGGGGGGCTCCGACACCAGTAGCTTTCTGTTTTTTTAGGGGGTGGGGTCTGAGGCCATTTTTTTTTATTCTCCGACTCCATGGGCAGGAATATCTTCTTTTTCTTGGAGGGCTCCGATACAAATTTTTTATTCCCCGACTCCAGGTCAGCGAACCACTTTTCCCACGCTGTGCCGGGCCCAGGCCTCAGGTCACGAAGCCCGGACCCGAAGCCTCAGGTCTCGAGGCCCGGACCCGAGGCCTCAGGTCTCGAGGCCCGGCCAGTCCAGCTCCTGCTGTTTACTCAGTGTCACCCGATCAGTGGAGAACAAGCTGGACGAGGAGGTCCAGTCGACACTGATGACGGTAACGAGGTGGCATCCGACGCCGATCCTATCGACACTCATCGGCGCGGGATGTCGGCACCAAGCCGACGACAAACGCCATGAGCCTGAGGAAGGCCTCTGGGACTCTCTCCATTTCACCCACCCCACTTCACCTCACCACCTATACGCACATTTAGCCAATATTATTCGTTTAATGTTCCTGGGCAAACCTGGTTTCATCAATTCTCCTCAACAAACACCAAGCTGGTATTACTTTTATGTTTTTTTTCAGGTTCCTTCCAGGTGAATTAGCGTTAATCGTATTGTTGTCAGCCAACCCCCGAAACACACGGACACACTGCTCCAGTTGGCAACGCACTGTGGCGACCGTGCTCGCTCGGCGCGCTCACCTTTGGTTAAGTCCGCCAGTTTGGCCCGTTTGGCTGTCTGCTGGTGGTTTTGTACGTGTGCTAGTGTGCCCGTTACCACATTCTGCCGGCGGCAGTGTGCAGACGCTAATGTTTCGTCAGTTGGAAGACTGACCAGGGGACATATCTGATAACTATGGTTGGTAAAATTAATGATGTCAAATAAACATTTTGAAATCAGTATTGCTATGCAAAGCATATCACAGTAGTTAGTTGACATTAGTATACCACACCAGGTTGACTTCGAGCAACGCAGACTTGGTCCTAGGTACCTGTGTTGCAACTATCAGTCGGCAGTAAATCATCTATAGCCTTCCAGAGCTCTCCGGTGCTCAAAGCTCAGATTTGCCATGCGGTCCAGCAGTCGAGTGCGTCGTAAACAAACGCGAGGTTCTTCGTCGTCAATTGCGGATACGGCTGTGTGTATAGGGAGAAGGGATTCGTGTTCAGCCGACGTATTCACGTTGGTGTTGGCGGTGTGGCGACAAGGTCACCACCACCAGCGCCGCAGCTTTGTGCCGAGCCAGCTCGGGCGGTGAGATTTCACGCAGTCTGCCGCCGCAAAATTGTCCAGATTAAAGCGGAGGAGGCGCAGCACGAGCCAGATTAGGGCAGAGACGGGCTCATTTTGGACGCCAAGTCGGCGAAACATTATGGCGTGGGCTCTGGGCAGAGCTGCAGCCGCCTCAGCTGAGCCGGGCCCCGTCAGACGGTGCCAGTGCCGCAGTGCGGCGGCGCGACGCCACGCCACCAGCCTGCTGCGGCACGCTGCTAACTACACCCGTGGCGATGCCAGTCACTCGTCCAGCTGTGCCGACCAATGTGCACAGCTGAGTGTATCGTCGACAGACTTTTATTCCGGAAATTCATGAATCAGGGGTGAAATTATAGCGGAGCATGCTCGAAGCCCCGAGAACCCCAAAAGCGCCCATCAAACGCGAAGTAACTCATGGCTACTTGAATTGCCAATTTATAGGTTGGGCGTCCGGCCTGCTGTCATGTATCGGCAAACCTTGACAAATATTGAAAAATCGAAAACTGTTCATTCAAACAGCTCGCCCTGCATAAGTTATTTTATCTCTGCCGTTTGTGATACCACTAGCGCAATCGACCCGTTCGTAGGAAAAACATGGCCGATACCATTGAATGTGCGCCCACATCAGGGTGGTTCCCACCCTTTTTTTGTAGAGTTTTCCATGACTGCGAGATAACTGCGCGTGGTAGCCCGCTCAAAGTTAACATGCCTGATCATGCATCACTTACGTGTCCTTCGAAGAAATAAGTTGACCAAGGTCATGCTAAGTCACCGAACTATGACCTCATTCTTGGAAGCATGCAAAGCCATGTGTATGCAAAAGTGTGTGTATTAGACCTTGTAGGGAGATTGCATACAGTTTGCATACACTTGCATCGAGGAGGACGTTTGGGTATGTAATGGACACAATCAGCCAGTCCCGGTCTTTCTAGAAAGGTAAATTACCTTTCGAAGGTCGAATAAGATCAGTTATCTCCGACGAGTTTTTCTTCCTTATACCACTCCCGGATCAAATGTGTCAACACGAAATATGATTCAGACGAGCATCCTGACTTTATTTTGTTATAATGCTATCGTTCGAAGTTACAAAGCTTAGCTGGAAGCAAAACACCCCTAAAGATTATCAAGGAACAACCGAGTTCAAAACTCCACACAAAAAGTTGCAGTACATATTTGCACAATACTTGCTTGTTCAGTGTAGTTCAACCTTCGGAGGAAGAACATTTACGCAGGTATTACGAGACTGTAAGAGCACTGCCCTACATTCCACTGCAGCACAAATGTTAGTCTAGATTACTAGTTTCAACGGGAAGGCAGTCTTATAGTGTATCTATAAAAGTGCAGCGTGAATTTGTGCTCACTGGTTGGACAGCTCAAGTTCACCACTCCTGCCTACAATGGCTGCTAGCAACGGGGAAATGAAGCCTGTCACAAATGGCTACACTATTCATCCCATACTTCCAGCAGCGCTCTCCAACTTCATGACTTAAGATTATGAACAGTGCTAACCTCCATTCCACACCACTAGAGTAATACACTACAGCACGGCGCGCTGATATTGCACAACGATGGGACACGTCGCACGCTGCTTGCCAATTGTCCACACCATCAGCATGAAGGTCTGATACATAGCCCAGCTCGGAGCTACATTTGCGAAAGAGACTCGGGAAGTCACTTCTGTGCCGTGGCGTCGTACTTACTTAGCCATCTCTGGACGTCGGTCACATTCTGAGACGCTTCGGTGACCAGCTGAACCGCTCTCTCAACGGCCTATGAGTGCGCAGTGTATGCTGGAATGCTGAGAGGAGTATGGACGATGCCTCTGATGTGATCGTCTGACATGGCCAATGTTATCGGTGGCCACAAGATCATCTCACTATCCCTGTCGATGATCTCTGTGTCGTTTGTTGGCTCCCCCTGAATGGCAGGGAGACGGCACGGGCGGACTCGGTCCGGTGTGTCGCCCCTGAGCCGACATCGCAGCACTGTAGGCACCGCCCTCTCAATATTTGTCATACTCTCGTCCGACGATATTGCAAGAAGCTTTTCCTCAGAGTAAGCCCAGTACCTATTGCGCTGTCGCTTTGGGCTAACCTGCTTTGGCAGGCGCAGCTGGAGCTCTGTTAAGAGCACAGCACTCTTGTACAGGTCTCTGGCACAGTCCTGACAAGTCTAGTTCCGCTTGATATGAAACAACATCGCTATATAATATCCAACGACGAATTGAGCCTGCAGCACTAGTTCCTCATATTCACCAACATTGAAACCATTCTCCTTTCTGTCGCTGGACTCAGTGCTGCAGTGGTTCTACCTGAACCAGCTCAAACGGAGCCAGGAAAAAGATCCAACCGTTGCCGGTCAGATCCGCCAGGCAACAGCCACCAGATGATTTCACAATCTCTATGGGCGGCACATTGATGAAGCATGCGGCTAACACCAAGCTCCTGGCCGGCACTGTGGATCCCAATCTTGCATGAAAAAACGTCACTGCAACCTGCAGGATTTACCACGGCATCCTGACAACCCTGTCCAAATAGGCCACAACCTGTAGGAAGGCATCAAGTAAACGTTGTTGGAGTGCATGTTTTTTCCTGCGTCTCCTACTGCTCGACCGTGTGGGGAAGCTGCACTTCCACTATGAAGTGCAACCAGTCATTAACTACAGTGCCAAAATCGTGACCCTAGCAAACCGACGTGACCACATCACCCCAGCCATACGTCAACTCTGATGGCCATCGGTGGAGCATTTTATCAAAGAACGGGACGTCGTCCTCATCGTCATCTACAAGCACATGCGAAACGTCATCCAGTGGTCAATTGCTTTTGTACAGGTTAGGTTAGGTTAGGTTAGGTTAGGTTAGGTTAGGTTAGGTTAGGTTAGGTTAGGTTAGGTTAGGTTAGGTTAGGTTAGGTTAGGTTAGGTTAGGTTAGGTTAGGTTAGGTTAGGTTAGGTTAGGTTAGGTTAGGTTAGGTTAGGTTAGGTTAGGTTAGGTTAGGTTAGGTTAGGTTAGGTTAGGTTAGGTTAGGTTAGGTTAGGTTAGGTTTGGGTTGACCTACAGGGACAGCGTGACTGCGCGTGACTGACGTGACCCGCGATGCCGGGTCGCGTCTCCTGTCAGTGCCTCGGGTCCGTACCGAGCTCGAGAAGCGTGCATGACTATATCGAATCCATGTCGCATCCAATTCCGATGCATTTCGCACAAAATTTGAGTACTCGTTTTTGAATTCTTGTCGCAATTCTGGTATGCAAAGGTTATCATGAACATATGGACCAGTGTTAGAACGGATAAACACTGTTAATGTGTGTTCCGTTGTGTCACCAACCCGAAAACATCCTAAGAGCAAACAAAATCCGGAAAGATGAGAGTTGGGCGCTCTCAGGCGGTCTTGGGAGCGTGTTAGTGGTGTGTGTGTGTGTGTGTGTGTGTGTGTGTGTGTGTGTGTGCGTGCGTGCGTGCGTGCGTGCGTGCGTGCGTGCGTGCGTGCGTGCGTGCGTGCGTGCGTGCGTGCGTGCGTGCGTGCGTGCGTGCGTGCGTGCGTGCGTGCGTGCGTGCGTGCGTGCGTGCGTGCGTGCGTGCGTGCGTGCGTGCTTGCGTGCGTGCGTGCGTGCGTGCGTGCGTGTGTGACTAGCGACAGTTGACAGCAAACGCTGCCATTGTAAACAGGCAAGGCGAGAAACGCAACTCAGTTATCTTTCAAAATATTATCGAAGCAGTTGTTTGCAGCGTTCGAGATCTCCAAGCACTCACGAGTGCCCGCATCCTGTCCGAAGAGTTCGATGTCATCACGCTTCCAATTCCCATTCCTCAGACTTGTTCGTATATCGACTATCTGCATCCAGGCATCTGGGATTTCAGCACCAGTGCCGGAGTTGGAGCCCGACGGAACGACCAGTGGAGTTTTGTCCTTCAATCAGCTGTTGGCGGTGATATGGTTGTAGTGTTATTTGGCGCATTTGTGCAAATCGGTGGCGTTCTCGGTCGTTTGCTCCGATCTTGCACGTAGCAGTGTCGATATTTTTATTAATTGATATACTTACTTGCTGTTGTGAAAGCCCAATGAATCCCATTGTGCAGCAGCTATTGAAAGATGAATGAAACACGCATGGTTTCTGTTCTGGCTCCCACCGAGAAGCTGACGCACTGTGGATGATGATGGCTTGTGCCGCTTCAGGAGCTTCCAAAGCATTTATTTCAAGGGGCGGGGATCCAGACATTTTCAAACACTGGGGAGGCAGACACTCGTCTGGAGGGGAGCCATTTCCTCAGAAGGGCGATGTTGAGGTAGTCCCTCGACGCTCTCGTTCAGTGCAATATTCGTTAAGCGTGGGAAAGGGACTGACCGGAGCATACTGAATGAGCGTCTTTTACTCTGCACCTTGGGACCAAAGACCGTTTAGCGATGGGCATTCGAGTAGTACGGTGTACTTGACGGGTTACCCGTTTGAGCGGGGGTGTTGCTTGATACATTTTTGAGTGGACAAGTGCCAATTAATGTTGGTTTTCCCTCCCCCAATAATCTTAACTGCTAGCATTGGATGCTATGGATTGTGCTTGCTATGGAGTGTGCCTATCGGATGCTAATCCACTTTTACCTGATCATTGCCTTCGCATGCGCCCAAATATAT
This sequence comes from Imbricaverruca yamaguchii, assembly GCA_034440575.1. Classification (NCBI taxonomy): domain Eukaryota; kingdom Metazoa; phylum Arthropoda; class Thecostraca; family Neoverrucidae; genus Imbricaverruca; species Imbricaverruca yamaguchii. The sequence continues at coordinate 6,098,142 of JAOTOL010001662.1, forward strand.
TTTCATAAATATTCAAAGCACGTGCGTCAGAGGGAAGCCAGCTTCCCATGTGGAGGGCACACGGAGCTCCTCTATCAGCCACTAATGCATACATGGATGGAAAGAAAAAAGCATGGATGTATACCAGTAAGCATGCCCCCTCAAAGGCATGCAGATTGGCATTCATGTCTGAACCTACAATTTACCCATCACGTTTATAACCCTCATCTCCAATTTCCACTTGGATACTGGATGATCCCGAAGTGCACTGGAGACAAAGTTGCGTAGTTGGTGAAAATAAAACATGGGTGACTGCACATATCCATCACATATCCCATGTCTCTTGGATTTCTTCCCCCCAAAAGGTTGTAACAGAAAGAAAGTGCGGCTTATACAACCTAATGACTGTGATCCTGGCATAAGTCAGGTTAAAAACTATTTCATTCTGAACACCACTGTTGCGGCATGTTTGTCATATTCCGAGTTTGCGCTTCCTCAACCGCCGACCGGCCGGATTAGATATTCCTCATCCGATGGAGGTTCGATGAGGGTAACATATTCCGGATGGGGCGCTGGAACGGCCGGCAGAGGAAATGAACGCTCGCCCTATTCCGGATGAGGCTGCCGGAACAGACCCACAACCACACCGTGAACACGTGGCGGCCACAAACAACTGAACCACCACTTAAGGTGAAGTACAACTGGACCACCACTTAAGGTGAAGTACAACTGGACCACCACTTAAGGTGAAGTACAACTGGACCACCACTTAAGGTGAAGTACAACTGGACCACCACTTAAGGTGAAGTACAACTGGACCACCACTTAAGGTGAAGTACAACTGGACCACCACTTAAGGTGAAGTACAACTTGACCACCACTTAAGGTGGAGCAGAACTGGACCACCACTTAAGGTGAAGTACAACTGGACCACCACTTAAGGTGAAGTACAACTGGATCACCACTTAAGGTGGAGCGCAACTGGACCACCACTTAAGGTGAAGTACAACTGGACCACCACTTAAGGTGAAGTACAACTGGACCACCACTTAAGGTGGAGCGCAACTGGACCACCACTTAAGGTGAAGTACAACTGGACCACCACTTAAGGTGAAGTACAACTGGACCACCACGTAAGGTGAAGTACAACTGGACCACCACTTAAGGTGGAGCGCAACTGGACCACTGCTTTAGGTGGAGCGCAACTGGACCACCACTTAAGGTGAAGTACAACTGGACCACCACTTAAGGTGAAGTACAACTGGACCACCACTTAAGGTGGAGCGCAACTGGACCACTGCTTTAGGTGGAGCGCAACTGGACCACCACTTAAGGTGAAGTACAACTGGACCACTGCTTTAGGTGGAGCAGAACTGAACCGCCACTTAAGGTGAAGTACAACTGGACCACCACTTAAGGTGAAGTACAACTGGACCACCACTTAAGGTGAAGTACAACTGGACCACCACTTAAGGTGAAGTACAACTGGACCACCACTTAAGGTGAAGTACAACTGGACCACCACTTAAGGTGAAGTACAACTGGACCACCACTTAAGGTGAAGTACAAATGGACCACTGCTTTAGGTGGAGCACAACTGAACCGCCACTTAAGGTGGAGCGCAACTGGACCACCACTTAAGGTGAAGTACAACTGGACCACTGCTTTAGGTGGAGCAGAACTGAACCGCCACTTAAGGTGAAGTACAACTGGACCACCACTTAAGGTGAAGTACAACTGGACCACCACTTAAGGTGGAGCGCAACTGGACCACTGCTTTAGGTGGAGCGGAACTGGACCACCACTTAAGGTGAAGTACAACTGGACCACCACTTAAGGTGAAGTACAACTGGACCACCACTTAAGGTGAAGTACAACTGGACCACCACTTAAGGTGAAGTACAACTGGACCACCACTTAAGGTGGAGCGCAACTGGACCACTGCTTTAGGTGGAGCGCAACTGGACCACCACTTAAGGTGAAGTACAACTGGACCACCACTTAAGGTGGAGCGCACGTGTCCACTCCGTGCGGCAGGGCACCTTTTAAATGGAAGGACTGGAATCAAAATGTCCCAGTCCCTCCTAGGCCCCCTACGATTTTGCTTCGCTGAACCATCCCCCCCCCCGTGACAAATCAAACCTTTAAAACAAACCTGAAGACAAATGAAACATTTCGCAGTGCGTCACTAGTACATCAAGGTTACCTGACGAAGGGCGAAGAGCAAGTTTCGGCTCCCTCCCTCACACAGCCGTTCACGCACCCATTGCAGGTCAATTTTCCGATCTTTTTCAGAATGCCCTAAATTCAGAGGTTGTGTTACCATTCGGAAGCATTCGAATTCCTCTCTCACAGCTGACTGGGCCCTTCTGCTCAGCTTTTGGCAGTCCATTGGATGGCTAAAATGAAGATCGGGAACATCGAGGATGTTCTTCAAAGCGTAGAGTACCTTTTGGCAGTCCATTGGACGACTGGGGTGAAGATTGGAAACATCAAGGACGTCCTTCAGAGTGCAGAGTATCTGCTGGCAGTTCATTGGACGGCTGAGGTGGGAATTGGGAATTTCAAGTATGTCGTTCAGTGTGCAGAGTACCTTTCAACAAGGTGAATTCCCCGGGTACTGTTCAAAGTGCCCCCTGCTGGTGCTACAGTGCCTCTGGTATTTAAGTAAGTAATGATCTTGAAGTCCAAGTCAATAGTAGATGTCGTTTATAAAAATTAACTATCTGTGTCAAATGCTTGGCGTTCCAACATTAATTTCTGGAGACCCATAAGCTGACGAGCTGATATAACCGAGGATTAGAGCTCCAAGTCTCTTCACGGCACAAGCGACCCCACCTCCTCGCTGACCTGGCCTCCCAAGTCGCTGCTGGGGAACAGCGTCGAAGCTGATCTCCGATTCTGCTCCAGTTAGCTGTGAGACAAGCCTGTATAATGCTAACTTGTTGCGATGATGCTGCACCAGTTTTCATCACACCGCACTGCACTTCTTTACGACGCCTGTGCAGGAACCAATAGCTGAAGCAGGAAATTGGTCGAAACAATGGCGGTCATGGCAAGGAACCAATAGCTCAGACAGGAGCGGATCCAGATATAATGACGAATGAACAGCAAATGACTGGAGAAGCCAGTGGCATGTGCATGACCATCATCAATCCAGGGTGCAAGTACGACATTTATATTTGCAGCATAATTCACCATGGCAATTTTCTGAGGTCAGACCGCCAAGCTAAAGGGTGCCGGCTTACTTTATCCGACTGTGACACGCGGACTTGTGCCACCCCGCCGTATTTCTTCCTAAGACAGTCAGGCATGAAGTTCAGCAGTGTGGTGCCTGACACAGTTTCCGTCAGATCCAGCATCAGCACGCAATTTGCATCACGGTCTGCGCCCTGCTGGTGCTCTGGTGTGCGGCTTGTGCGCGTTCAGAGCTATCAGGCGCGCCGACAGTGTGTGGCTCGCCCTGCTGGTGCTCTGGTGTGCGGCTTGTGCGCGTTCAGAGCTATCAGGCGCGCCGACAGTGTGCGGCTCGCCCTGCTGGTGCTCTGGTGTGCGGCTTGTGCGCGTTCAGAGCTATCAGGCGCGCCGACAGTGTGCGGCTCGCCCTGCTGGTGCTCTGGTGTGCGGCTTGTGCGCGTTCAGAGCTATCAGGCGCGCCGACAGTGTGCGGCTGCCGGCCGACGGCAGTCACTCGCAAATCCGACCCGGTTATTTATGCGGACCGGGCGGCCACTGGGTGTTCTGCTGGCTTCCAAATAAAATGAAATAATGCATGTTTGTTTGCAGATTTCCCGTCTGTTCGACGTCCTAGGATGACTCCGCCAGCATTATCAATCGATGTATATTGATGTATCGATGTATATGAATAAATAAATAAATTAATAAATAAGTGAATATATGTACCAATCAAAACATATTTGTATATACACCAAAAGGTGCACGGACGATGCTTCGAACTGATACATGAAGTGAAGTGAAGCTCCTAGGTAGTTTACAGTGACTTAGACAATGTTTAGCGTCGGTTATAGTTACTGAGCACCAACCGAAATAAATGTTACTTCTTGTAATCCTGGCACTTTGTCTCTTGAACATGCCAACAACCAACTCTACGTGGTAGCTAACGCATCACATGCCAAACCTTGACATGGCGAGCATGTGTTACCAATTGTGAAATGGTACAAGTTCATTCGCTTGGAGGCGATGAGGAAGAAACGATTCTGCAGTGATGTCTGAAACTGTCGCTGATTGCAAACTATGCTAAAATTACCATAGTTTGGAGGTAGCATGTTTGCCGCATCAATCCCTGTCTAATTGGACATGTTATTTTCATTCGCGTTTTTCTCTACACGAGTAGAGATGGTGGTTACCTTCACCAACCTCCCCTCCCCACCTGCTTTTTCATTTGTTTTGAGATTCATAATTTAAGAAGAGCTGCGATCGGGATAGGGAGATTAATAACTATGCTATACACTGTTATTGCATGCTATATCACATTATAGGTAATTCCTTTGCCGGAAATGGCATTGCAGAATGTTCGTGTATCACCATTCCTTATCGAGAACATGCACATGCTACTTATAAATGAGACACTGTCATATTTCACGAATAATTTATCATTGCTACAGTGAACACCTTGACCGTGGCAAAGCTGAGTCAAAAGCACAGACCTTGAAGCGCTTGTGGAGTCGTAATTTTGCTGTTCATTAGACAGCAGTCGTTTTCCAGCTGTCTGCTTCATTAATGAACGACAAGCTGCAAGCTAATGATGACTATAGTCCTTGATGACATCCATTGAACATTATTCTACAACTTGAACTATAATAATTGTTTTGACATATATTAAATGCAACTGCGTTCGTGATCAAAACTACACTGGCTGGTTTGCATACATTGCCACCAAGGATTCCTGTAGTGAGATAAGGTCGACATGGTTCCTGTAGAGAGGTCGTGTCGCCATGGACTCCTGTAGCGAGGTCATATCGCCATCGACTCTTGGGTTGGCATCATGTCGTCATTGTCATGTCTCCGTGGCGACTGCATAACACGGTCGACCCCCAGTGGCGCAATTATATCACCATCGAAACATGGCGACACGACTGTATCACCATGGACTGCCGTGGTGGGATCATGTCCGCCACCTCGGTCTCCGCGGTGACGAGAGGTTTCACCATCCACGTCGTGGCGGGATCATAACACCATCGATTCCCGCGGCGAAGTGACGTCGCCGTCAGTTTGCCGCAGTGTTTTGGTAAACACTTCCGACGAGCTTCGTTGCCGAACGAACGCTCGGCTCTGTCGCTGCCGATCTGGTCCACCGATCGGCACCAGTCCTCGTGTCGTCGCCCGGCCTCGTGTTCAGCTCGTCCTCGGCCACAAGCTCACTGCGAGCCGACGCCGCCGCACCACCGGTGTACAGTGGGCAAACCAGGCCGATGTCGGCGGTGGGTCCAGCTGTTGGCGTGCCGGCGGGCCCGGATGCCCGGCGGCGGGAGGTTGGGCAGCCGCGCCGGGAACGTCTTGCGCGGCGGTGGGGGGGGGGTTATGGTTCGCCAGCCAGTCCTGTTGCCGGATCCGTACAGGAGCGGCGGCCAGCCGGTCGGTGTTTAGCCGAGTAGGTGTTCATGCTGGCACCGTCTGTCGTTTACCGGACGATTCGGATTGGGCGTAGGTCATGGGGTAACGAAGCCCACGGGAATGAGCAGGACTACAGGTAGCAGGGGTCGCAGAGCCAACAGATTTGAGCAGGGGCGACAGGTAACAGGAGTCGCATACTGAGTGGAGGTCATGGAGTAGAAGGTACTATTTGCGGGGAGGAGCAGAGTTCAAATCGAGAGAGAATCCGGAGCGCATGGTCACCACTCGCCACTCGCCCCACCGAGGTGGCGATTTACGAGCCAGAAGTTGATTGAACTCGGCTGTGCTGAGGAGACAGAGCGCTCGCACGCTGTTTGGCGGGACATTCGACCGGTCGAACGCGTAATCCCTCGGAGCCGATGACAGTGCTAGTGGTTCCCAGGAAACGTCCTTCGGCGTGTCATGTTGGTGAAGCACGCCTCTGTCCCTGTCGAATAATATACGTCCTCGTTTCCCGGAAACTGTCATCTACTGCATCTGTGTTCTAGTGCTGCATTGATGCAATTATGAAACAGGAGTGCAATGGACTGCAGTGGGGAATTAAGTACTTCTTTGTTGCTCTGGCTGCCGAAGCTCACCGGCAAATGCAGATGAAGTTTGTTCCCATTGGTCTGTTGAGTAATGCATTGTCGCGATCCCGGGTTCCACAGAATGCAATCAGTGGCCGTTTTCCGAGAAGCTTCTTGTCCGTCTGCCATGCATTGAGCCCATTCTCGGTACGCGCTCTCGGTGCTCGAGCTAGCGATGCAAATCCCGTAAGTGTTGTTCCCGGACGTGTATTTCCCTGAGTGATGACGGAATGTTTGTGGAGCGCTCGTCTGCGACCGACCGCCTTATTCCGGAGACGCTGACTAGGGTGACCGCCTTGTGCCGGAGACACTGACGGACCGGTATCCGCCTTATGCCGGATACACTGACCGAGGCGACAGCCTCATGCCGGAAACACTGAGCGAGGCGACAGCCTTATGCCGGAAACACTGACCGAGGCGACAGCCTTATGCCGGAAACACTGGCCGAGGTGGACCGTCCTACATCGGATACTCTGACAGAGCCGATAACCTGAAGTAGGCGCTGTCGTGGGGAGCCGCCTGCCGGAGGAAATTCGGCGCTGTCGGCGCTGCGCCGGAGCAGGCGTCACGCCCACACCTGCCGTGACACCTGTTACACACACGCACACCCAGTCAATCGAAATTAGCACGCCTGGGGAGTAGTCTGATCCCGAAGGCTTTAAATGCTGTTCAGAATTGGCACTTAATCCGACATCTAGCTTGAGGAGTAGAAGTTCGATCTGAACGAGTTGAAATTCGGTCCGAAATTGACACTTTCGACAGCCAGCCGTGTAGGCAGAACTCGTCAGCGAGTTCGTATCATGAAGTGCACGCCGTATCGGCCGGGGTATCTGCCGTGTCTCTTAACCAACCACCACGTGAACTCAATCATTCTGAACCAACCCAGCCAACGTCCGTATCGGCCGGGGTATCTGCCGTGCTCTCAACCAACCAGTGTGGACTCGATCACTCTCAACCAACCCAGCCAACAGCCATGTCTGCCGGAGATGACCCGGTCTGCCGGTGCGGCGGCGTGGCGAACTCGCGAATGGGTCAGACGGCGCCGTCGGTCGTCGACAGCGGTGCCTGTTGCCGACGTGTGAAGAGCCGGCGCGGCGATGACTGCCCGACGCCGGCGAGGTGGGGCCGGCACTCGACCGGCTTAAGAGGCGGCCACCGCCGCGGCGCCGCCACTATTTCAGCAGAACATGTCGCCGCCGTCGGCAGCCGAGTCGGAGATGGTTGCTCCGCTGGACGCCGCCGCGCCGCAGAGTGGAGGCTCCCGGCTGACGTGACGCGACGTGACGTGACGTGCGGTGGCGGCCGCCGGCGCGGCTGAGTGACGCGACCGGCCGCGAGTGACGGCCGGCCGCCGCACGATCTACGACATCTCTTATCGCGCTGATTGAGAGCGTGCTGCGCCGCGCCTAATGGAAACGTAGCGACCGTTCGGCGGACGTGGATTGCCGGTGGTGGTGCGGCCGACCGGCGCTCTTTGGCGGCTGTGCCGTACATTACGGCGGCACAGCTGAAGGTCGCCCTTCTCGGACCAAGGTGGCGGTTTGCAGGTGCGGCTCCGGCGACGGCGGCCGGCTGCCGACAGGACGCGGGAGTACGACTCTCCCGCGGCCGAATGTCCAGAGCTGCGCGACTTCGCAGGAGCTGCGCCCTCTGAAGTCCGTGCGTCCGGCAGTGGTGTGGCAGAAGGATTCGAACTCGGCCAGGGGCGCTGCCCGATAATCGGTGGCCGGATTCCGTCCGGACAGCCTCTGAGTCGCACCGGCACCGGGTGGAGGTGCTGAGTGAGGACCGCTTCCCGGCAGCGGGCCCGCAGGGACAGTCGACCCATGCGCCAGGCTGACTTGGACATGTCACGAAGCTCAGGGTCGGCTTTCGGCTTAGTGGAGCTTAGCTTCGCCTGGGTTAGTTCACTTGTTCTTTTGTGAGTAGGTATGCGCATGTAAAAGGTACAGTTCGATTGAAAATCCTGAATTGTCCTATGCAAATCTGCAACATAATGAAGAACATGGGCATATCTGTTGGAACTTTGTAAATAATTGTATGAATATCTGGGAAATGTAATTCAACAGACACATGACATAAAGCTCACGACATAGCACGAGTTACCAATGTGTTCATCCCCGTTGTACTGGTATAAAATCCATCATTTGCACCTGCTCCGGCCGTTTTGAATAAAAACCACCAGCACCAGGCACTATTCCAGGCTTGCCAAGGATGTGGAAACTAACATGGAGCGCTTAGGTGGGGGAGAAATGGGTCATGCAGGATGTAATGGCTTCTGACCAAACGTTCCTATCAGCATAGTGAATTCACCCAAATCACGTAGAAGGATACTTCAGCATGGCCAAATGGTTTCTGCTGCATCTGGTTGTACGAAAGGCGTCTAAATTGCAGAGTTATCTGGAAGAGGATATCTGAAGAGAGAGAAGAGAGAGAGGGAGAGACAGATAGAGATAGAGAGAGATAGAGAGCACGAAAATGATACCTGGAAGGAGTGCCCCTAGAAATCTGATAGCAATACCGCGTATATTAGATGTGAGAAAGGAGCATACACCAATATATCCGAAATTAGTCTCATCTAGTCTACATGGGTTCGAGCATGCCATATTCCACGGGTGCTCAATAGCATATAGACGTCTATAGACGTTTGATCGTCCAAACATACCAAACCGTGTCACCTCGCATGCTGATAAGACATGGATTGCTTTACTGTACGATCGTTTCATTGCAGATTTTGATTTTGATAATTTGACGTGTTAACCCAGAGTGGATATCCGTGTTGAATATTTCGATCGCTGGACAAATTGATGTTCTGACTGTCTAAATATTTTCTCAAAAGGTTCTACTTTGCTCTGTGTGCGCCACATCTATATACACTGGTTTATTTCTGCGCAGGTATTGCTGTTAGTGCTTCAAGTAATTAGGCGTTGGTTCTTTTCTTCGAACAATTTATCCATTTGATACTAGGGAAAGTTCCTCTAAATTAAGGACACGTTTCAGTAAAAATTGTTGTCAAGGGAACACCTTTGGGTCTTTTTTGCAGGCAACAGGGTGTTGCGGTGTAATTTATTTAACCGGCGAAACTTTACGACACAGGGCCGAAAAGCCCGGAGCGTGCGCTTTGGTGGCGCCCGACGGTTCTGGGATCACCTGCGTGATCCACAAGATAGCACATATGCTCTGATGGCGCCAGACAGCTCTGATATCACCTGCGTGATCCACAGGACAGCACATATGCTCTGATGGCGCCAGACGGCCCCGGGATCACCTGCGGGATCAAATCAACAGGAGAGCACATATGCTCTGATGGCGCCAGACGGCCCCGGGATCACCTGCGTGATCCACAGGAGAGCACATATGATCTGATAGCTTCCGACGTGCTCTGCCTCGAATCAGAGCCCACGTTGCCTTCCAGCTTTTATATTCAACGATGACGAATTATGCATTGAGGGCTCTGTTCAGTTGCAAGCGATTCAAACCGTCTGGACGAGCGGCGGGATGAGTAAGTGGAGCATGTTGCGTGAGTCTGATCAATACGGTCGTCGGAGCAGGCCGCGCTTGGGCGAGCAGTGGCGCGCCGCACAACTTACCACACCGCACCTGGGCGAGCAGTGGCGCGCCGCACAACTTACCACACCGCACCTGGGCGAGCAGTGGCGCGCCGCACAACTTACCACACCGCACCTGGGCGAGCAGTGGCGCGCCGCACAACTTACCACACCGCACCTGGGCGAGCAGTGGCGCGCCGCACAACTTACCACACCGCACCTGGGCGAGCAGTGGCGCGCCGCACAACTAACCACACCGCACCTGGGCGAGCAGTGGCGCGCCGCACAACTAACCACACCGCACCTGGGCGAGCAGTGGCGCGCCGCACAACTAACCACACCGCACCTGGGCGAGCAGTGGCGCGCCGCACAACTTACCACACCGCACCTGGGCGAGCAGTGGCGCGCCGCACAACTTACCACACCGCACCTGGGCGAGCAGTGGCGCGCCGCACAACTTACCACACCGCACCTGGGCGAGCAGTGGCGCGCCGCACAACTAACCACACCGCACCTGGGCGAGCAGTGGCGCGCCGCACAACTTACCACACCGCACCTGGGCGAGCAGTGGCGCGCCGCACAACTTACCACACCGCACCTGGGCGAGCAGTGGCGCGCCGCACAACTTACCACACCGCACCTGGGCGAGCAGTGGCGCGCCGCACAACTAACCACACCGCACCTGGGCGAGCAGTGGCGCGCCGCACAACTAACCACACCGCACCTGGGCGAGCAGTGGCGCGCCGCACAACTTACCACACCGCACCTGGGCGAGCAGTGGCGCGCCGCACAACTTACCACACCGCACCTGGGCGAGCAGTGGCGCGCCGCACAACTAACCACACCGCACCTGGGCGAGCAGTGGCGCGCCGCACAACTTACCACACCGCACCTGGGCGAGCAGTGGCGCGCCGCACAACTTACCACACCGCACCTGGGCGAGCAGTGGCGCGCCGCACAACTAACCACACCGCACCTGGGCGAGCAGTGGCGCGCCGCACAACTAACCTCACCACACCGCACCTGGGCGAGCAGTGGCGCGCCGCACAACTTACCACACCGCACCTGGGCGAGCAGTGGCGCGCCGCACAACTAACCACACCGCACCTGGGCGAGCAGTGGCGCGCCGCACAACTAACCACACCGCACCTGGGCGAGCAGTGGCGCGCCGCACAACTTACCACACCGCACCTGGGCGAGCAGTGGCGCGCCGCACAACTAACCACACCGCACCTGGGCGAGCAGTGGCGCGCCGCACAACTTACCACACCGCACCTGGGCGAGCAGTGGCGCGCCGCACAACTTACCACACCGCACCTGGGCGAGCAGTGGCGCGCCGCACAACTTACCACACCGCACCTGGGCGAGCAGTGGCGCGCCGCACAACTAACCACACCGCACCTGGGCGAGCAGTGGCGCGCCGCACAACTTACCACACCGCACCTGGGCGAGCAGTGGCGCGCCGCACAACTTACCACACCGCACCTGGGCGAGCAGTGGCGCGCCGCACAACTTACCACACCGCACCTGGGCGAGCAGTGGCGCGCCGCACAACTTACCACACCGCACCTGGGCGAGCAGTGGCGCGCCGCACAACTAACCACACCGCACCTGGGCGAGCAGTGGCGCGCCGCACAACTTACCACACCGCACCTGGGCGAGCAGTGGCGCGCCGCACAACTTACCACACCGCACCTGGGCGAGCAGTGGCGCGCCGCACAACTAACCACACCGCACCTGGGCGAGCAGTGGCGCGCCGCACAACTTACCACACCGCACCTGGGCGAGCAGTGGCGCGCCGCACAACTTACCACACCGCACCTGGGCGAGCAGTGGCGCGCCGCACAACTTACCACACCGCACCTGGGCGAGCAGTGGCGCGCCGCACAACTAACCACACCGCACCTGGGCGAGCAGTGGCGCGCCGCACAACTAACCACACCGCACCTGGGCGAGCAGTGGCGCGCCGCACAACTTACCACACCGCACCTGGGCGAGCAGTGGCGCGCCGCACAACTTACCACACCGCACCTGGGCGAGCAGTGGCGCGCCGCACAACTTACCACACCGCACCTGGGCGAGCAGTGGCGCGCCGCACAACTTACCACACCGCACCTGGGCGAGCAGTGGTGCGCCGCACAACTAACCACACCGCACCTGGGCGAGCAGTGGCGCGCCGCACAACTTACCACACCGCACCTGGGCGAGCAGTGGCGCGCCGCACAACTTACCACACCGCACCTGGGCGAGCAGTGGCGCGCCGCAATAACCGCACCGCACCTGGGCGAGCAGTGGCGCGCCGCAAACTAACCACACCGCACCTGGGCGGGCAGTGGCGCGCCGCACAGCTACCACACCGCACCTGGGCGAGCAGTGGCGCGCCGCAAACTTACCACACCGCACCTGGGCGAGCGGTGGCGCGCCGCACAACACCACACCGCACCTGGGCGAGCAGTGGCGCGCCGCACAACTAACCACACCGCACCTGGGCGAGCAGTGGCGCGCCGCACAACTTACCACACCGCACCTGGGCGAGCAGTGGCGCGCCGCACAACTACCACACCGCACCTGGGCGAGCAGTGGCGCGCCGCACAACTAACCACACCGCACCTGGGCGAGCAGTGGCGCGCCGCACAACTAACCACACCGCACCTGGGCGAGCAGTGGCGCGCCGCACAACTTACCACACCGCACCTGGGCGAGCAGTGGCGCGCCGCACAACTTACCACACCGCACCTGGGCGAGCGGTGGCGCGCCGCACAACTTACCACACCGCACCTGGGCGAGCAGTGGCGCGCCGCACAACTTACCACACCGCACCTGGGCGAGCAGTGGCGCGCCGCACAACTTACCACACCGCACCTGGGCGAGCAGTGGCGCGCCGCACAACTTACCACACCGCACCTGGGCGAGCAGTGGCGCGCCGCACAACTTACCACACCGGCGCCTCCGGGGCGTCATCTGGTGTATGGAGGTGGGGCCGACCCTACCTTGGCTGCGTCCTCGCAGATCGCTGGGTGTGGGTACACACACACACACACATACACACACACACACACACACACACACACACACACACACACACACACACACACACACACACACACACACACACACACACACACACACACACACACACACACACACACACACACACACACACACACACACACACACACACACACACACACACACACACACACACACACACACACACACACACACACACACACACACACACACACACACACACACACACACACACACACACACACACACACACACACACACACACACACACACACACACACACACACACACACACACACACACACACACACACACACACACACACACACACACACACACACACACACACACACACACACACACACACACACACCCATACGTGTAAGGCGTGTAAAGCGAGGACTGTGACTCGTCACCGACTATCGAGGACCATGTGAAGGCACCAGTTGACAAGGCTCAGACTTGGAATGGTAGTAGTCGTGCATGTGTAGACATGCTCTGTCTACAGAGTTATGGAGAAAAGCATCATGACAGGCCATCAGAGCGAAACTGAATACCGAGGACCGATGCGATAACCGAGGACCGATTTCGCACGGGCGCAACCAGGGGAGCAACTGCGGAAGTTTGCTCCTTTCCTCGCTCAGAGCGTTTTTCAAGCGAAGTCGCTTCTCAGAGTAGAAAAGGCACCTCATCCAGGGAAATGGTGCCACATCGGGAGAAATGGTGAGCCTCCAGAAAGAAAATACTCTAATAATCAAATTCCCTTCATCCGCCCCTGCCGGTGTGTGAACTGTGCGAACGTGTTGTGAATAACGAGGACCGTGTGTGAAGGGTTCCTACCATCCACCACATGCGAGGACCGCTTTATACCCGTCCACGTTGTCTTCTCAAACGCCCTGTGCGGTATCGACGCTGATCACAGCCACAGGTATATGATTATGAGTCTGGCACCTGGCATCAAGCAGCAAGGCGCAACTTGACATCCGCTAGGAAGCAACGTATATTTCCTGGTGACGTCGAATACTTCCCTTGTAACTTAGTTTCAGTAATTCGAAGTCATGATCACGAAGCATCATGCAATTGTGTTTAACATCAGATGCTCCTTAGTGCGACCGTACTGAAATACTGGAATTTGTTTGAATTGTTTGAAATACAATGTGTTCTCCTTCATTTTCCTCTGCTACCCAGTTTGCGCAGTAGTGGAGAGCGGCAACGGGAAGCATTCCATAATGCATACAATGATTTTCAATTCACTCTTCAAACCCGAATGCGTCGGACACAATGTGAAAACATGCGATATGACGCGATACAGGCTCATCTTCCCTCACCCGTCGCCCATTTCACCTTGAAGCACGTTAAGCTCTACGTCAGTTTGGAGGACTATCGAGCGCCTCCTGCCGGGCACAGGGGGAACTGACTGCACAAGTGCTGGTGGCGCCTTTACCGAATCCCCCTGCTGTGGGGAATTAACAAACAAACAAAAAATACTAGGGAAGGGCAACGAAAACAACACGCAGTAATCTGGAACTTAAGCAACTTTTATCATAAAATGACCTTTTGGGATCATTGCAAGGATTTGTTCTCGCCGCCAACATAATACGATACTCTGTCCTGCTGAGTATCGTGGAAGCTGACTGGACCGGTGCTGATGGTGTCCCTGATGAGCCGTCCCTACTTAACACCGTTGGACCTGGCCGAACTGTGATGGTGGCGTCTCTGTCGAGCGGTCCTTGCTGACTACTGCGGGAGCTGACTGGACAGGTTCTGGTAGCGTCCCTGCCGAGCCTGAATGCCGTCAGAGTAGCGAACCAGTACTGGCGGTGTCACTGCTGAGTCACCTCTACTGAGTACCGGTGGAGTCGACCGACCGATGCTAGTTGCATAATGACTGAACGATTCCTACTTGGTAACTGGGAAGCTGATCGGACCAGTGTTGGTGGCATCCCTGCCGAGCAACACCTGCTGAGTGTGGGGGTGCTGGCCGGCGACGCTGGTGGCGTACAAACCATGCGGCCCCTACTATGCACCGTGGGAGCTGGTGCTGGTGGGGTACGTGCCGAGCGGTTCCTACTGAGTGCCGTGGGAGCTGACTAGGCCAGTGCTGGTGGCGTTTCTCTGGAACCGCCACTACTGGGTACTGGGGGAGCTGACCGGACCGGTGTTGGTGGCGTCTCTGCTGAGCGGCCTTACTGAGCACAGGTGGAGCTGATCGGCCGATGTTGGTCATGCCGATGATAGTAGTGTCCTACTATTTCTGTGGTATCGCTGTAGTGTAATGGTCATGGTGAGACGGTTCCAGATGTGGAGCGAAACGCCGAGTTCGCGTGTGAAAATCAGTTTGTTTTTTTGGCGTCTGAATCGTACTGCATGTCGTTAACCGCTAAGAGTAAGTAGCCCTGTGGACCACTTGGAATAGTGTTTGTCTGTTGCGGTGTTATTTAATGTGGGATATTCACCACCAGATTTCAAATACGTCTGGATTCGTAATTGTTAATGCGGAAATCGAATCGAGTTTTGCCGAACTTTAGCAATATTTGCTGGATTTTCACTTATTCGTCTTTGAGAAGCATTGCAGTCAATTTTATAAAAAGTCCGGTTCGAACAATCTTTGAAACAAAACTTGGCATCCTGTGCGGTTTCAGTCTGCTATTTTCTTTGTCTTTCGGCGGTAGGTGCTTCATGATGGCTAGAACTAGGCTGAGGTTCGTCTATGTGTGCAGAATTTCAGATAGTGTTCAAATCATAACAATAATGATACACATGCGCAGAAATGAAAATGCCCTGCACGCCTTATTCGCGATGCTAACACCACAGGAAATAAAATATCTACCACTTTCTAGTTCCCTCTGAATGTAAAATGAATAGCGATTCAAAACACGATGTTCATGTGGATGCCATCAGTCATGGCATCTTTCCACAAATATACGTGTTTCACAAAACAGAATATACATTCCGTGTTGAGGTTAGCATATTGTTGCGCGATAAATATCTTGTGTAGTCTTATCATGTCTCATCAGAAAGGGTCATTATAACATAGTGATCATAATGGTCATATGTTCACGATCATTATGTTCTTGAAAGTTCAATATTTGCAAGCGACGATATGGGAATCCCAACTTCGTCTCGATACTATACAAGAAGAGTGAATACGTGGATTATAGATACAGGTGTGAAAACGAAAGTTATTTATATAAAAATTGAAATCCGGTACAACTTCAGCTATGCTATTTGTTTCTTGGTTTCTAGTATATCATTGGACCGATCAGTATTGGTAACCTATTGGTGTGACATAATGCTGCCTCAGGTATCGTCGCATCCTCTCCGCTGGTGCCAATCGATTGCTGCTCACATGACGAGCAATAAGGGGCGTACTGTTAGACTGTGGGCTACGCCAACGGAGAGAGTTGGAAATATCGGAACACAACAGTCAGGTTTTGAGGTTGATTCAAATTAGTCAGGTCCTGCAACGAGCCGGCGACTCGTAACGCGGGGCTTAGAGTTACAAGCACGGTGTGATGGCTAAAGCAAGACTATTGAACTTATGGATGCGTTAGGCATGCGGCCGAGCCAGGTGATCTCGGGTGATCAATCTGTGTGCCAGGTGCTCAATCCAATCTGTGCTCAATCTGTGCTCCAGGTGCTCAATCAAGCCAGGTGATCAATCTGCGAGCTCGGGAACGGATCCAGAAGCCTGGCGGGATGAACTTTCACAACAAATCTCCGATTTATTTTCCTTTAAAAATTATTCGATTTTTTAACCGCTGATATTCCTAGAATTTGTTTGATACCATATTTATCATATATAATGTTGCTAGACTTCGAGAAAATACAATCTTATTGCAAAATATAGGAAATAGTCGGTTCCTAGAGGAGGGGGAATGGCGGAATGGCTGCAAATACGAGTCCATGGCTATTCAGGGCGTTGGCAATACCCATGGATCTGATATAACTATGACTAAATAAGCGTGTGTCCTTGTTAGCACTTCATTTCCTCTTCGGCACCATAAACACTCACAGAGCATGGGAGGATATAGGGAATAAGCATAGGAGCATGTGTGAAATGTGAAATGTGCCCCTTTGGCTGGATAGGCCAGAAGGCTCGAGTGCACTCCTTCCCCTGCCACTCGACTGATTTTTCATTCGTCAAGGACTACGAGGGATAGACGCCTCTAAGAGGAAGAGGCCCCACTTGGAGACGAAAAACCACCCTTCATTGTGCTCCGGTATACTCCACATCTTTCGCTTTACGAATTTTTATGCCGAAGCGCCCCGCCGACCAAATGTGTCCCTCCCGAAGGAAATTTAGGAATTTACCCCTGAATGTTTTGGTTTTTTAAACGTGGCTGCGTGTGGAGAATTATGTGCATGACTCGTTGGTTGGGAAATATGCTGGGGGATAGGTGTCAATTTTCAGACAGGTATGTAAGTGCCGAAAAGTGTTGAATATGGGTCTGATAAGGAAACAAGGGTTTGGAGGTGTTATCATGTCATATACTTCGGACGATATTTAGTGAAGCACTTGCGTCCATTTATCCAGAACTCAGCCAGACCCTTCTTTCTAGCGTTTATTCTCAGGTTTCCATTTAACTGGGATGCAAGCGGGCAAGACCTTGGTATTTTCAAATTAGACAGCCAGAACCTGACTGGTTTTCCTCACTGATTCCCAATTAAATCTCAACACATTGCAACCTGGGTTGCCAACAAGCACTTAAGCACAAATGTCAAGGAATGATTTCCCCTACTGTGGCACTTATTTCCCCGGACCATTGTCACATGCTACAGAGAGTGCTACAAACTAACCTAGCATACACCAGCAGATAGTTGATCGCATCAATTAGGATGAACTATCAATCATCTTTGTCAGCAACTATCCATTCCATCACCATCACCATCCCATTCTCACGCTTCACACCATCACCATCACCATCGTTTAGCACAATCGGGTCAACTATCAGTAGGTCCATGTTAGGTTAATAATTTACGCATAGGTGTAGGTTAGGTTACATCAGCTTACAACACGTGCAATATACCTTCAATAAGGAGCTGAGGAAATGAGTGCTACTGTAGGAGAAATAGATGTTCAGCAAGTGGTTTAAGTACTGAGAGGAAATATGGACCAGGAAATGAATGCAAAGGCCCCCTGAAGACATAAGCGCGTATAAATAGCATCAACTATCCTGATTAACGTTGCCCCCATTTTATTATGTGTTGACGGTCAATCGTGGAAGTAGTTTACCTCCGGTATGCTTCTAGGTTGGTGCTTACACATCAGAAAGCTGACTTCTAATGAGGCAGGATCACTTTCTATTCGGGTCCTATACCTATCCTGCTTATACAGTATTGGTTTTACCTCATGTAGACCTGGCACTTAAACCTACTCGTCAAGCACTTCTTTTTCGCACTGCATCAGATGTTTCCTCGGACCCCGTTAAAGTTTTATGCAATGTACCATGAACTAACCAAATATAATATCAACGTGTAGATTGCATCCTCTTAATCTCTTGAATAATTGATCGTATTGCCAAAATTTAGTCAATATATCTGAGGACACTTGAAAAAATATCTGCAAACTGGCGGATCCAATGGCGGGCAAGGGAGCCATGTTCCTCGTCCAAGGAGGCCGATTTTGTCTAGCTTTTGCAGTCAGTAAAATATATTCTTTAAGTTTAGTAACATTTCATGACATAAGTATTGTCTTAAGCAGATCCGACTACTGCATCCGGTTAAAATCCGATGGCTGTTTCGAAACTAGAGAAACATTTTTGAATTTAGCCCGAAGCTTGGCTTTCGGATCCGCCTCTGGCTCTCCATGTGATTAAAGTGCTGCATCAGTGAAATATCAGTGACAGAAACCTGCAAATATAGTTAGATTAAGTGAAAAAGATGAGCCAACTGTCAATTTACCACAGAATGTTTTGTGGGGGGTGGATTTATTGACCAGAGCTAGGCATGGAGATGGAGCCAGGTCATGGACCTCATCAAAGCAGAAACCATAGTAAGATGAATGAAGCCAAGACTACATCTGAAGCTGAACAGCTAAAGCAAACCTAGATGGTGCCACATTCATGCCTTGAAAGACCAAACCAAAAAGTGGCTAGAGCCAACAGTTGAAAACGTTAGTTAAATAATGCGAAGGGTTGATTCCAAAAGATCGAAACTAAATCCAAAGCCACGAATGTGAAAGCTAGAAAGTCGAAGTTGTTTGTATGAAAGCGAAAATAAGGCAAAGGCATTGCACCTTTTGTGGTTAGGGGTGGGGTGGAAATTCGAGGCAGAATCCATCATCATTGGTGATCAAGGCTGGGGGAAGGGGGCGATGTCATGCTCCTCCATAAAAAAACAGCTAGTTATCTGGATTTAAATTATCTTGGAATTGAAGTCGAAATCATCTGAAGGATGTAATTTTACGTGGCAATGGGCACATAAATATGTATTAGAACATTGCATCCTCATTTTCGTTACTTCAAGCAGGGTGTCTCATCCATGAAGACATTTTGCCGGTAGTTTTCCTCAAACGAAATCCTAAATCATGGCCTGATCCTGGGTTGTGAGGCATGCCCACATTTATATTTGTAGGTAACAACGTGCTGTGTATGCGCAATCTTTTTCTACATTAACCATTGTCAAAAGCTGTAGTCTGTCGATATGGTAGTTGAATTCAGCCCATAATGTGAAGAATATATTCATTTCAGTAAACAAGTGAACTGACCCGCTTGCAAATTCTTGCGAAATTAAGCCTTCGGTGAGCGTGTTGTAGTGCGGCATGTAATGTCCTTTCCCACCAGCTACCAATTTCAAAGAAAGGCAAAGATTTTGCCAGCGCATCTTTTTACTGGAAAAGTAGTTTATTTGTTGTCAGGACATCTGTCCATCAGCGCATATTTTACTCATCAAGCATTCTAAGCAGCTACAAGGCATCTCTTATACAAGGAAGCAGCTTTCTTCCATAATTGCATTCCAATGTGGCACAGCCAGAATTCTATTTGCGAGATATCATGCAGATCAGGATGGGTTCCCCCATACTGGGATCCCAAAACAAAGGCACATTCATCAGGTTAGATTCATTGTATCTCAGTGGGAAACCTACGAAGGCAGTTCTGTCTTCTCATCCATAGAAAGGAACTCAAAGTGAATTATGTGATAACTTGATTCGCAGGACATGCAACAACTAGAAGAGTTGTTGTCACGTAACTTATTAAGCAATCCTACTTGTTAGCACCTATTTTACTGGCCCTGCAACCTTAACACTCGCACGTCCGACGGTCCGCACCAACTTCGCCGATCCGCTCAGGTCCGCCGATCCGCTTATTTTTCGCTCAGGTCAATACTCGGGTCACTGGGTCAGCATAGGTCAATTTCGACGAGATCGGGTGGGACACTCAGATATTGACACATATTATCAGGACCTGTAACAAATAGAAACAAACGGCGAACGTTATTCGATTCACAGAGAACAATCGAGGCGCCAACTACGTGTCCAAGCAGGGATACTTCTTACTCCGAAACTATGACCTCAGGCCAAGGTCATGAAGTAGCCTAGGGAGGGTATGTAATGTATCAATCGACACGTCTCGACGATACAAGCACAATGACGGTAATTTGAGCCTTCTAGCTCAATGCACTTAGATATAATGCACAGCAATGTGCTAGTGATCTCAGGTGACCTCAGATGACCTTGGTGAGGTAATTGAGCAAAAATGTCAGCGGTAACATTAAGCATAGCTGCCAACTACACGCCAGAACCGTTGTGAGGTCATTCCGAGAGCAAATATGTAACCAGGAAACATTAGTATATTTTACCATAGCCCTATGGTAGGGGAACCGATGGCCGCGACCTGACCTCAGGTCAATGCCACTAAAAAACGACATATATTATGATCCCTGATGAGATCATGACGTGATATAAGTTTGAAATCAATCGCCCAATTATTGTGGAAGTTATGCCACCTAGAACTCCGAGGGATGTTGGGTCACTACGCCTGACCTGATGACCTGACCTGAGAAGACCCAAGGTTTAAAAATGTATGAGGATATGCGGAACAGACGAATGAGCAGCCATGCGAGGTTTGACCTTGCTAGCCCGATTAGTATGGCGGCAAATTAGGATACCCCGCAGGGGGCTGATATCTGCCCCCGGACCTGCGCCTCTTAAATATTGATGGGTCACTTTTATAGTAGGATGGCGTGGCTCACCACCGATCCCCCATATGTTGAAGCCTTTTAAATAAAGTATCAGGAGAATGGGGGGGTTTTGTAAACCCCCACACCCCGCCGTTTTTGTGTGTTTAATATTTGATATGTACATAAGCGGTTTCCAAGGTTAAGGCGTATTCGCATCATTGTGACCTGAGGTGTTCACGAGACATGTTTTTACACACATTTTGCCCACATAAAACAAAAGAGGGCACGATAGTTGAGGTTGTGTCAGGGTATGTTTTTAAGAGGGAAAGTTTATAGAGAAACCTTAATTCTTCCATTTATTCTTATAACGAAGGTTCAGATGAGTTGCGTTAAGTTACATTTTATTTCAAAAATTGTTACTTTCGAGTTTTACTTTGGATTATATTTAATATAAAAGCAGGCTACCAACTGCTTGCAAGCTGAAAAGAAAACATTTCAAACAGAAATAATTGGTCACATTCTCTTAGTCACTTCCATAACTATAGTACTGAAACACTTTCCCACAAATCTGACCAACACGTTGGATCACATTTACGAGATCATCCTAAGGTTAGCTGTACAAAATTCAAATTTTAGGACTCACATTTTGTATAGTAACGAATCCAGCCAGCAGCAAAAATCACGAAGTTGGAGCCTGAGGCAGACAGTCACAACGCCGAGGACAGAATTGTAACGAAAAGTCAAAACCCAAATGTGTGGCTCAAGTCAGTGTAAAAATATTAGCTTCATGAAGCCAAAGGCAGCTTCGTCCAGTGTCTGATATGGGACCTATGTTAACCCGCGCCGTCTCGGGGGTCTTCAACCCTCAGGTATTTCGCGGATTGAACGAACGGCGCGCAACAGCGCACCAAAATTTGGCACACCTTTTCCCACATCAATATCTCATGCTGTTTCAAAATT